>CANXYI011182259.1:0-11386 GCA_948208565.1 Hura crepitans
AATAATCAAGGTTTTTTCTTCTTTTCACTATGAGATTCAGTGCTCCGTGAGACAAGGACAGAGTTTTCAATATCTACTGTTGGTTTTGCTTCCTGATAATTCAACATGACCTTACTTCTAGTCTCTTCTCTTCTAACCTCAAAAAAGGATTCACAAAGGGATGGCAAAGGTTTTTTTTCCAAGAATTCAAGACCTAACTTCATCAAAGTCACAATTGAGACCTGCTAAAAATAAATATGCACGACCATTCTCCTCTTTTTTCATTATTTTACACTATCTGTAGGGCAATCCCATTCATCATTATGACATTGATCTAATTCTTGCCATAATGAAACCATCTCATTATAATAAATTGTGACCTCACAATCACCTTTTTTGGATTTCCACAATTTTGTTTTCAAATCAAAAATTTGAGATGAGTTTTCAACATCAGAATAGGTCTCACATATTTCTTCCCATACATCTTTTGCAGTAGGAAGAAAGATATAAGGTTCACCTATGGTGGCTCCATTGGATTGATCAGCCAAGCAATGACTAGTGAATTTTCTGACCTCCAAGTGTCTAGTTTGGGATCTTCAGCTGCTGGTTGCTTCACTACTCCAGTTAGGTGCCCAAGTTTTCCCCTGCCATGAATTGCCAATTTCACGGATTGAGCCCATTCTAGGTAGTTTTTTCTGTTCAGTTTGTGAGAGGTTAATTGGAAGGGATGTTGAGAAATGTGTTCAATACTAGTCATCTTGACAGTAGCACCAGTGATGGAACTCTCTGCCATAAAAAAATCTGATGTTCTTCTTGTCCCAATGTTGGCCGTTTTGGCCATAAAAAAATCAAGAACTCGAACCAGGCTCTAATACCATGTCATTAAAAAATAAATAGGGTAGGAAGTTGAGAAAGAGAGCTGTTTTGTTTCTTTTTCTTCCTGGAATTTGTTTATTACATCATAGGCTATATATACAAGACATCCAAACAAGGAAAGAAACTAAAAAAGAAATAAAAATAACACAGACCTAATTTACAACTCTAATTATGTAAAAAACAACAAATAATTTACAATAATTGACAGTGAATAATGCCAGCTATCAGTCAACTCCTAATTTTCAACCCTAAATCCAACAAAGGCCATCTCCTTTAGACTGTGCCATATAAGCAGTTGGTCTTCCTTAATTGTTGAGTGAAGGTTTACCATGAAGGGCCCAACAAATGCACGTATATGCCCTCCTTCATCACAGTAGGTACAATCCTTGGTACTCTTTCCTTTCCCTTTTCTCTGGTCTCCTTGCTGATTATTTCTCTACATAGCTAACACTAATGACCCAAGTGGAGTGACTTCACCATTCTTACTTATTGAAAGGCGCAATAAATAAGCAGCCACTTCTTCAAGGCTAGGAATAACTAGACTTGTAAGAATCTGATCTCTTACAGAACATAGTTCATGTTGAAGTCCTATTAAAGCTAGGACCATGAAGAGCCAATCACTTTGTTTTTCCAGTTCACTGATACTTTCAAAAAAAAGGCATAACAGAGTTAAATTCATCCTTTAGGGTCTCAACATTTCCCAAGTAACTAGTCATGTCTTGCTGTTTTTGTTGTAGATGGACCAGATCTTACACTACTTTATAAATTCGTTGAATATCATTAGCGTATAGTGTCATTGCCTTAGTCCAAACCTTGTAAAATGTTTTACAGGATTGAAATAATAGAAGTATCTTGGGGTCAAGAGAATGCCAAAATAGTGTACACAATTGAGCATCAACCTTTACCCAGGTGGCTACATCTCTCTCATCATCAGCACCATTTCTCTCCAAATGGTCATTGTATCCCTGCACCATTTCTCTCATCATCAGCCCAAAAGGCATTACTCTGCATTCATAATGGCCATTGTGAGTCTTGAAGGCAGACTTAGGAATGTCAGTAAGCTTCATTCAAATCTGATGATAACCAAGTCTTAAGTCAATTCTAGCAAAAATCACCGCATCATGTAATTCGTCCAATAAATCCTCTACAATAGGGATAGGAAATTTGTCTGTAATGGTTGCCTTGTAAAGTTCTCTGTAATCAACACAAAATCTCCATGTCACCTCCTTCTTTTTCACCAATAAAATAGGGGAGGCAAAAGGACTATGACTAGGTTGTACAATGTGATTAGACAACATTTCCTGGACAAGTTTCTCAATCTCATTCTTTTGGTGGTGGGAGTATCTATATGGCCTCATATTAATGGGTTCAGTGTAAGGTTGAAAGGAATGGCATGATCATGGGTTCTAGAAGGTGGTAAGGAGGAAGGATTTTGGAAAATGTGGCTGTATTTATGAAGAAGAGGGTAAATTAGGGACAAAAAGAAGAGTTTTCAATATGCTGAGTAGAAGTTTGAAAAGGAGAAACTTGCAAAAGGAAAAGTTTATAATACCTCCAACCACAGCTGACTGCTTTTTTCAAGGCTTTAGTTGTAATCATTTTGAGGAAAATTTGTACATCTAACCCTTTCAACTACAAACTCTTGCCCCCTTTGCCAATACTCAGTTTATTAGCTGCAAAATCAAAAGTAACAAGAGAGTGGCATTTCATCCAATCTACACCTAAAATCATGTCATAGTCTCTCAGCTCTAATATCCTCATATCAAACTCAAATTTACTCCCTTGCATGAACCATTTAATCCCAGTGCATTTGTCTATTACAGTGAATCTTCTACCATCAACTACTATCACTGTGACAAGCGGAACTTTAGAAATTGCTAGCTTAAGATCCTTGGAAACTTAGAAATCCACAAAGTTGTGGGTGCTGCCATTGGCAATTAAAATCATTATAGCCTTCCCATTTAATTATCCTTTTAGCTTGATTGTGTTGTCACTAATTCCCCCATCTACTGCATTCAAAGAGACACCTATATGCTCCCCTGACTCGAGGATTTCAATTAGTTCCTCATCATTCCTTGCTTGATGCTCCTCTTAACCCCAATTTGTATCCTCAGTTAACTGTAGCAACATCAATTTCTTAGAGTTGCATTGATGCCCCGGAAAATATTTGTCAATGCATCTATAGCATAAATTGGACCTTCTGGTTTGGGTGGAATTGGTGGATTTAGTAAGAATAGGAGATAAGGTTTTGGAATCTATCCCAAGCTGAGAATTAGGTTTAGGAGAGTAGGAAACTAGATAGGTGGTTGGGTTAGGGGTTGTTAGAGGCTTGGTGGGTGAATTCCAGGGTTTAGAAGGGCAAAAATACTGCTCAGATTTAATGGCTACAAGGTGATGTTCTTAGAGTTTAGCATGTACAATGGCCGTATAAAGATCAAATGGTCTGAACATTTTAACCACAAATCTAATCTCATATTTGAGGCCACCAATAAAACTAGCCACAAAGTAAGATTCAGGTCGATTTGGATACATCCTTTCCATTTTAAGCTTGAGAGCTTCAAATCTATCCTGATAATGTACAATTAGTAACCTGTCCAAGTCTAAGTAACTCTTTAGCAACACCATCCTCCTCACAATCTCGAAATTGTGTGCTAAGGCCTCTAGAAAATTCCTCCCAATCAACAGTAACTCTATTTCTACTCCAATTTAAGTACCAGGCCTCAGCCTTGCCTTGTAAATACAGACTAGCAAGATCGACCTGCCCATCAGGTTGTACTTCAGTGATTAAGAAGTATTTTTTTTCGACACTTAACCATGACTGAACTTCAAATCCTTCAAAACATAGCAGTTCACATCGAGGCAAAATCCTATTAAAGAAATTTCTACCAAACCTCAAAGATCTAATCCATTTCTATCAATAGGTGTGGGCAAAATACCTCTCAAATCTAGGAGGAGTATCATTGAGGACAAGAGTATCTTTACCTCGAGAGCTCGAAGAAGGAGCTGGTATAGTGCTAGGGACAGCAGGCTGAGAGAGACCTTGGATCTGCTAAGCTAGATAAGAAACAGATCGCTGATTTTCCTGCCTCATCTCTTCATATATCATGTGATTTTCGCTGCTAAAGACATGAAGAAGATCGCTCCTGCATCAAGGCCTCAATCCTCTAATTGTGTTCTATTTGGAGCTCTTGAAATTTGGTTTCCAATGACCCAAACTTAGTTGGTAATTGTTCCCCAAAGCTACTATTGAGAGAGCGTAATTGCTCCTTAGGCTCATTAATGGCAGCAGGAAGATCTTCAAAGGAAGACCTGTTTTTACATGCAGTGTGGGTCTTGCTCATAATGACAATGGATTAGATAGGCTCTAATACCAATTGTTAGGACTAATCTTAACTGTAAATTGGTATTAAAGCGAGAAATGAGAGATGAAATAGAATTTAGAGAGAGTTCAGAGAAGAAATTGCAAAATTAGAGGAAGAAAAAGACAAAAGAGATTTGGAGAGAAGAGAAAATAGGAGAGAGAATAGAGAGATTCATTAATTCTCAACTTGTGGTCTTGCCACAAAGGGGGGACCATTACGTATATCAAATATGCTAAGCTACGCAGGCCAAAATTGGCGTGAGCTATAGCAGCAATAATACTATCTTTTAGAATCTACAATACTAACTTTCTATTTCCCATTTTTACCCTTTTTCCTTTCATACACAACACATTCAAAGTCCAAAATGGAAAGGTGCAATGGTTGAAGAAATGAAAGCCCTAGCTAAAAATGGGACTTGGGAGCTTAGCACTTTACCATCGGGAAATAAGCCGATAAGGAGTAAATGGGTATTTTATTAAAACACAAAGCCGATGGGTCGTTGAAAGGTTCAACGCTAGATTAACGGCAAAAAGATTCACACAGACTTATAGAGTTGATTACCAAGAAACTTTTGCTCCAGTGACAGATGAATACAATCAAAATTTTGCCATCATGTGCAACCAATTTTGACTGGGACTTGCAATAATTCAATGTAAAAAATGCTTTTTTACATGGAGAGCTAGAAGAGGTGTATATGGAAATCCCTCCTGGCTTTGAGAATGAGAAGACACAAGGCAAAATATGCAGATTAAAGAAGGCCTTGCAGGGGTTGAAACAATCTTCTAGGGCTTTAGTTTGACAGGTTTAGCAAAGCTATGGTTATTTTTGGCCATAAACAAAGTAATACAAATCACACTCTTTTCGTGAAACATAACAAAGGAAAATTCACTATTCTTACTGTCTATGTTGATGCTATAGTAATGACAGGCGATGATAAAGAAGAGATAGTACAATTGAAGAAACTACTGGCTCAAGAATTTGAAATCAAAGATTTAGGAAAACTGCAATATCTCTTAGGAATTGAAGTTGCCAAATCAGACAGAGTTATCTTCATTTCTCAAAGCAAATATGTTCTAGATCTTCTAAAGGAAATTGGCATGTTGGGGTGTAGACCAGTAGAATCTCTCATCGAGAGTAATTACAAGTTGCAAGCTAGAGTTGGAAGTTCAGTTGATACGGGCAGATATCAGAGACTAGTAGGAAGATTTTGATATAGGCAAATGTCAAAGATTAATGGGAAGATTGATTTATCTTTCACATACTAGATTAGATATTGCATATGCATTCGGTCTAGTAGGTCAATTTATGCATGACCCACGGGAGGCTCACTTGCAAGCTGTGTTTCATTTATTGAGATATCTAACGTTTGCCCCAGGAAAAAGATTGCTCTTTGCCAAACATGGTCATCTCAAGATAGAATGTTTTACAGATGTAGATTGGGTTGCATCTCCATATGATAAAAGATCTATTATTGGTTATAATACAATTGTGGGAGCAATTTAATGACTTGGAGAAGTAAGAAACGGAGTGTAATAGCTATATCAAGTGCTGAAGCAAATCTAGAGCTATGACACAAGGGGTTTATGAGCTTCTATGGTTGAGAAAAGCATTGGAGGAAGTAAATCTGTTAGATAAAAAAGAACTACCCCCATACTGCGATAATAAAATTGCTATTAGCATTGCTCATAATACTGTTCAGCATGATAGAACCAAACACATAAAGATTGATCGACACTTTATCAAGAAGAAAGTGGTTGAAGGTTTCTTGAAGCTGCATAATGACGTCAAACGAGCAAGTTGCTTATGTATTCACTAAAGGATTATGTAATAGAACCTACCATGCTTTGGTTTGCAAGTTGAGCATGTGTGATATCTATGCACCAACTTAAGAGGGAGCGTTGACTTGTGTAAATAGAAAAATTGTTTGCTGATTAGGAGTTTTACTCTAATTAAGAGTTATTATATTTCCTGTTTTAGGGGTCCTGTAATTATATATATACCCCGTACTATCTTGTAACAATTAATCAAAGAAATAATAATAATCTTTATTTTTCAAAATTCTATAGATCCCCTTTTTGCCCCTTGATACCTCGACTCCTAAGAGGTATTTTAAGAGTCCCAAGTTTCTTGTGTGAAACTTGGAATGCAAGACTGATTTAAGATTCGAGATTCATATACTATCATCTCTTGTGATGACAATATCATCAACATATATTAGAAGAAGGATAACACCGACCTTAGATTACTTGTAAAACATTGAATGATCACGTCTACTTTTCTTTGATCTGAACTGTTGAACCACCTCATCAAACTTCCCAAACCGAGCACAGGGACTCTGTTTTAAACCATATAGTAACTTCTTCATGCAGTAAACCTTTCCATACTCCCCCGAAGCAACAAGCCCAAGTAGTTGCTCCATGTAAATTTCTTCTTGAAGATCACCATGGAGGAAAGCATTCTTGATGTCTAACTAGTGTAAGGGCCAATGATGAACATCTGCTATGGAAATGAACAGACATAGGACAGTTTAGCCACCAAAGAGAAAGTATCAAAATAGTCTACTTCATATGTCTAAGCATACCTTTAGCAACAAAGTGTGCTTTAAGACAAGCCATAGAGCCATCTGGATTAACTTTCACTACAAATACCTATTTGCATCCAATAGCTTTCTTCCCTACAAGTAAATCCATTCATTTCCTCTATCATTGCATCGCGCTAGCTAGGATGAGATATGTGATTATAAGAAACAAAATTAACAATAGGATTAGTGCACTAGCGTATGCCTTTCCAAAGAGCAATAGGAAAATCAAGATCACTTAGAAGTCAATCTAATGACAAGGAAGCCGATACAATAACTGTATTGGGAGTCTTATGTCTCTTAGAATACACTTGAACAATGAGTGGTTAACTGGCACAAAAGTAGGAGAAACTTGAACACCTAGTGTAGGAGTTGGAGGAATTGGACCATCTACTACACGAGCAAAAAGCACTGGATCACTTGGTGAGTCTCTTGGCGTTGTGACATTATAAATTGAACAATTATCTTCCTCTCCTTGACTTGTAGAAACTAAAGATGTGGTGAAGAAAGATTTATTCTATGAAAAAGTAACATTAGTAGACGCAAGATATCTGTTGAGATTAGAACAGTAGCATTTGTACTCTTTTTGAAGACAAGAATTACAAATACACATTTTAAGGCCTTTGGATCCAATTTAATGATATGAGGCCACACATCCCGAACAAAGCAAGTGCTCTCAAAAATTCTTAGCTCCACAAGGAATAATGGCTTAGCTAGAAGCAAGATACTGTAGGGAATTTCACCATTAATCACTGATGAGGGCATGTGATTGATGAACAAACAAGCATTGAACACAACATCTGCACAAAATTGTTTAGGAATAGTTAGAATAAAAGAGCTCAAGCTGTCTCAAGCTGATATTTGTTCTTCCCCTCGACTACTCCATTTTGAGATGGCATATCAAAACATTGTTGTTAATAAAGAATGCCATTTTAGGTCATATATGTCTAAAAGGATTCTGAAAAATATTCTTTAGGATTATCACTTCTCAATGTGCAAATAGAAACATTGAATTGAGTCTTTGATTTAGAACAGAAGGCACAAAAATGAGAAAATAATTCAGCACGATTTTTCATAAAAAATACCCAAGTCATGCGAAAATAGTCATCCACAAAAGTGACAAAGTACCTGAAACTAGGTTTAGACACCACAGGACTAGGCCCCCAAATATCTTAATAGACCAACTAAAATGCAGAATTAGCTCATTTGTTTATTGTTAGTCCTAACAAGTTAAAATGATGTTAAGCAAATTGACATGACTCATATTCAAGGGAAGAGATTTTTAAACTGAGGAAATAATTTCTTCAACAACTATAAAAAAAAAGGTGTTCCAATCAATAGTGGGCTTCAAAGAAGGAGAGGACACTAGGATAAGCAACCCTGTCAAGAATACAAAGTCCTCTTGATTGATATCCTTTCCCATTTGTCTGCTTTGTCACAAGATCTTAAAGGATACAATAATCAAGGAAGGAAAAGAATAGTGCACTTGAGATCACATATGAGTTTTCTTACAAAGATCATATCGAAAGACAGCTTCAACAAGCTTAAGATAGAGGACAAAGAAATTAATGGAGTTGCTCTAACAATGCCTGAACCTTGAACAGAATATGTTGACCCATCTGCTATAGTAACTAGAGAATATGACGTATTAGATTGAAAAAGGCTAAACACACTTGGGTCACCAATCATATGATCCATAGCTCCAGAATCAATGACCCACTGGGACAATAAGGAGAGGAGACATGTACTTGGTTTGCCCAATTCAACAATCGTAGTAATAGGTGAGACCTTTTAAGCATTCTTGGTACTTAACAAACTTGACAAATTCACCCACAGAAACATTGATGTACTCTTTAGTTTAACTGGCACTAGTCATTGTTATACTCTAATAAGAACAACCAAAACCAAGCAAAAAAATGCCAATTAAAATTACTATAACAAAAATGACTCAAGACGCAAAACAAAATCAGCAATGCTTGAAACAACAACTAGGGCCAATCCTCAATCCAACAATAGTCAATAGAATGCTCGAAAATGTAAATTTGACAGTGTCGGGGTAATAGAACTAAAAATTTTGATTGGTGAAGGAGGCGCACCGAACAAACCAACTAGCAATAAATAAAGTAAGTACAGGTGCCAAAATCCACAAAATACCAAAGTATTGTACCTCACAAATTGCTCCAAAAGGAGGCATGACAAAGCCACAAAGAGAAACTTTTCTTCCAAAAAATTATTAGGGAATAAAATGTAGAAAAATGAGTCAACTAGACTCTGATACCATGTTATGAAGACTAAAAATAGAGAAAAATGTCTTAATTTCATTATGTGAAAAATACAGGTATGTATACAAGTTATACAAGCTCAAAAGGGAAAGAAAATCAAATCCTATAAATCTGTTTGCAAGTTAGCTTCCTATGATTGGGATCATATTTTGGGCAAGTCACTTATATACAAACTATAATAGTTATAATATATAGCCGCAACATACAGCTGTGTTTACATCTATAGCATAGGCCAACTAGAAAAGCTAGACTCCAAAAGCACAATTCATAAAACTTTCCAATAGAGATGCTCTAATACTTGATTTGAGAACAATTTACCATTTACATCACATCACAAGAGCTTAAGCAATTAGGGCAAAAACTTTATTGCAAGGTTTAAAACTTTTACAATTTTCATAGTTATTGTCCCATTGATTTGATAATGATTTAATACAAGTAATATTAATGTATCCCCATCCTTATTAGGTTAAAAACAATTGGAAAAGTATCCGAAGTCAACTTTACCTGGTAGTCCAATTCCAGAGAGAAGGCGTGGCTTTTCCTCTGGTAAACTATCCTGAGAATTCAAACTCGAGCATTATGAAAGACACAAAATTGTTGATGCAACAAAAATATTCCCTAAATAATTTCTTTTAGTTCAATTGCATACCATGCCCTAGTCAAAATGGTTCTAGTAATATTCATATCCCATGTAATTTTATATGCACACCTTGAATAAAAGTAAATCAATGCATCCCCCAATGAAAAGAAACAAGGATAAATTACAGATTCGAACCTGAATTATCACATATATTTCACTTTGATTTCTATCGTTTAGAACATTATAAATTAATATTTATAATTTCGGAGCCACTGCAAATCTAATTCTCTTTTAATTATTCTGTTAGATTTAACTTAATATGCTACAATGGCTTCTTTGGGGCCCACAAATGCTAACTTGATAAGCATGTATAGTCACTATATATTTTATTCTGTCTACTTTTACATGACAAATATTCAAAGTCCTTGCAAATCTATTCTTGATTTAATTATTCCTTTAGATTTAACGAAATATGCTAAAATAGCTTCTTTAAACACCACAATTGCCGAGTTGGTAAGCTTGTATAGTCGCTATATATTTTATTTTGTCTATTTATTACATAACAAATATTCATAAATTTAAATTTAACATTTGTTTTAGTTCAATTAAATATTATTATGCAAACAATAAATAAAACAAAAAATAATACAATAAAGAGAATATTGTTGACACGGAAAACTACAATTTACATATTTTATAATATTTATTTTTTGGTAGAAATATCATTTATTATTAATAGTAAAAAAATCTAAGCAAATAAATGTGTGAAAAATCTGTAATATATACTATTTATAATTAAACATTTTTTGACATATAGATGTGAGTTTTTTCAATTATACACATGCCATTTATTTTCTTCTATACAATTATAAGTCTATGACTCAATATTGAAATATTAAAAATCTTCGTTTGCTTAGCTTTTTTTACTATTAAATAGTAAACAATATTTTTGTCAAAAAATAAACAATATAAAAAGTGTAAATTGTAATTTTCACGTAAATAATATTTTCTTTTTATTATCTCATTTTTCGTTTTCTTTATTTTTGTATAGAAACATTTAATTGAACTAAAACAAGTACTGTTAAATTTAAAATTATAAATATATGTTATGTAAAAAATAGGCAAAATAAAAATACAGTGACTATGCATGTACATGCTTGCTAAGTCAATAATTATGGAGCCCAAAAATAATTATGTCAGCATATTCTGTTAAGTCTAATGAAATAATTAACGGAGAACTAAATTTACAATGACTCCGAAATTATACATACCAATTTGTAATATTCCAAACAATGAGAATCAAAATGAAATATAAGTGATAGTTTAGGCCCAAATACGTAATTTGCCGACAAATTATAATAGAATTTCAGATAGAATAAATTAATAAGCATGGAATTCACATTTATTTTGTTATTTTCTTCCTATTCAAGTGTACTTGCATCATGGGAATTGGTGATTTTGTTTGGAGCCTAGTATCTTACTGTTACACCATCAAGCAAAGCAGAGCGCTCATCCACGCTCTCTCCAAGCCCAAACCCTCCAATCCAAAAACCTGCAGAAAGTGAACTTCTATCAGTTTGACAAGATGAATAGCATGAAGTCAAAGTGCATTTTCATTCCCATAATCAAACCATTGTCACAGATCTTGTTGTTGAAATTTAATATTATAGTTTCATATATGCCCAAATGCTCTTACATTGAACCTATAAATGCATGTTTTGGTTATAGA
>CANXYI011182341.1:0-15324 GCA_948208565.1 Hura crepitans
CCAATGTTGTAGACCAAAAAGGGTGCCCTTTCATTTGAGATGTGTCTATAAAAGAGTAAATAATTGATAATCAAGACCAAGTTCATAAAGTTTACACGGACCAAAAGCAAGCAGGCAAATAAGTCCACACTAACTAAAAAATCTTAAAAGCAAAAGTTTGCACGGACCAAGATCCAGTCAAACAAGTCTACACGGACTAATAATAGAGTCAAAAGGTAGTCAAAGAATAAAGTCTGCATGAACCAAGATCAATCAAAAATCAAGTCCACATGGATTATAATTCAAAACCAAAGATTAAGTCAAAATCAAGCCCGCACGGACATATCAAGCCCTAGCCTATCTAGTCCACATGAACTTATTGTACCAAAAATTCTTCAGAGTATGAAAACATAAAAATGATAAAGAAAACATAGCAGGAGACACATGAAGAATGAAGACTCACCTACAGGTACACCTCAGAGTAAGCGTGATGGGCCAGCTCTACCAAAAGAGGTGTTGGAATGCCAAACGTAATGCCATTGACAAGCATTACGTTCTTCGGACGGTTCATTGCCACAGATAGGACAAAACTAGCTAGGGAAGGCATCAAAATGTCCTTCGATAAAGGTGGAGAAGGCACAGATCCTCCTTCCTATGAAAGGAGGATTATAATGGGTGCATCCTCACCGTTAGAGGAAGAGGATCCTGAAGCACTTCTTACGTAAGAAGCTATAGTAAGAGCATTCTATTGAGAGAAAATAAAGAAAACTAAAGACTGAAATGAAAGAAATGAGAAATAGAGAAGAAAAAGGGACGGTTATATCTCTAATGTTATAATTCTGCACGGACCTTCAAAACATAAGTTTGTACGAACATATGATAACATAAAGTCTGCATGGACCTTCAAGAATAAAGTCCACACAGATGTATTTGAGATAGTCTGCCAAAGTTAATAATAAGTCTGCACGGACTTAATCTCCATGTTCGTACGGACCTAGAATCACCAAGATCTAAAAAGGTTAAATTAACTTTATTTCTATCAAAATTGACATTTCATTTCTTTGTTGCAAAATCAATTCAGAATTTCAAAGTTCAATTTCCCCGAAGGATCAACACCAATGTTTTAAATCCAAAAATTTGAATTCACATCCAATTTATGTTTTAGGGTTCAGCCTCATAAGCTAATCCATATAATCCGACTCCATGTTTGATTCACATTCTAAATGTTTAGCCTTATAAGCTAATTCACACAATCTGACTTCGTGTCCGATTCACATTCTAAGGGTTCAGCCTCATAAGCTAATCCATAAAATTTGACTTCGTGTCTAATTTACAATCCACAAAAATTCAACTTTATGTCTAATTTACAATCCAAAAATCACTTCACTTCTGGTCAAACCGTGTCAGATAAATAACCTCAGGTGTGACCTAAAAAGTGTTTAGCTGAGAGTGTACATGGGAACGTAGCCGTCCGCTTGTGAGAAAGCTTCATGCTAGGCAAGTACACCCGCAGGTAAGTATTTCTAAATATAATACTTTGTTGTGCACTATTCCAATTTATGCATTACATAGCACACACTAAAGTGGGGCCAACTATAAACACCCCACCTTGACTAAGGATGATAGCCAGAGATAGACTCTTTGAGTATAACATAAAAAGCCATCAAGATATTAAGTTTGCACGGACTTACTGTTTGTCCGCACGGACTAACTAAAGAAGCAAATCATAACTCAACCCATGAAGACCATGAACAACCACTTTAGAGACCTAGTTTTGCATGGACCTACTGTTTGTGTCTGCACAGACTAACTATAGAAGTAGATTAGAACCCGGCCCATAAAGATCACGGATAATCACTTCAGAAGCCTTAGTCTACACGAACCATTAGGAATAAGTTTGTACAGACTTGTTAATGGAAATAGACTCTAGATTTAAACTTTGCCTATTTAGTCTAGGGGGAGGATCCTAAAGGGATGAGGATTCCTTCCAGACAAGGGATAAAACCCTAGAAGAGAAGTATAAATACTTCTTTTCATAAAAAAAAAGGGGGGCTAGAAAAATAATAGAGATTGAAAAATCATAAGTGCAACTACTGCAGCAACAGCAGACGTAAGAAAGCTTGGTAAAATTGATTAGAAGGAAGACTTTAACCATTCTCATTTATATCAAAAGGCTTTTGTGTTTGTGCTCTAAGAGACTCTTTCATAATAGGTAATATCTAAGGTCTAAGGATGTGTCTTCTGTATTTTCTTACAAGCCGATGTTCTCTGAGATGTTTGGTTAATGAGGTGATATCTTGATTATCCCTATTCTCATTGATGATGAGTAGGCTAATCTCATTAGATGTGTGAACTGTAAATGTCTATAATTAGCATTAATATGCCATTACGAGTGTGATCTCTCTATGTAAATTTGATTAGGTCTGCACAGACTTAATATCTTTGAAGGCAAGTATTTGTATTAGTCTACACAGCCCTATTTACATGATGTTAAGAGGGTCAATAGTCCGCGCAGACTCCTTATTATAAGGGTTAGAGGTCCATACAGACATATAAATGGTGGTTTATATAGTGAATCCTCGTTATGTCATTTATGATATGCAGCATGTTTAGGGTAAGCGTGTTTATGGTTTTGAATAATTATTTGTGTTAATGATTTAGATCTAACTAATTTGACTTGAATGTTTTTTGAGTTGTTGATGGGGTATTGAATTGGAGTGGCAGTATGAGGCGGACTTGACTTTCCCTTAGCCGAAGTTTGCGTGGACTTATAGTCATTGCCACCTATGTCTGCACAGACTTACAATCCTTGTCTCCTATGCCCGCACGGACTTAACGATGCTGAAGCATGTCAAATTTAGGGCTTTAGTTTATTTCTTTGGTTTTGTACCATTTATATTTATTTACCTATTTTGGTGTTGTAATAGTTAGTAAATAACCAATTTTACATGCTAAAATATAACTTCCATGCCAAACTACTTATACAAAATTAATTGGTGTTTTCTAATAAAATAGATTTGTATTTTCTTAATCAAAAGTCATATGAAAAATGTATTTTAATAAAGGCCAATCTCTTAAAGATGGGAGTTGGGCAATTAGCACCAATTCATATGGAATTACGAGTAATTGTCAGGCATATAACAATTAATCAATAACTCACTTTTTGGATGTACAATATACATTCTTTAAATACTGTGATTTACTTTCTTTACATGAAAAGGTGACATAAATACTTTAAATATAATGCATGCTTGTTTGATAAGGGATTGATAAAAATTACAATATACATGGACAACATAATATTTGGGCATAAATAAGATCTGAAATTTCGAACCTTTCTGGTATAGAAGATTAGAGGTCCTGGTGTAGAGGCCAGGTAGCAACTCCACTAACTACTCTCATCCTCGGTAAAAATACATAATCTCTACACTAGGTTTATTGGGCCATACAAAAAATAGAATGTGTGGGACCAATAGCCTACAAACTAGCTTTGCCACCTAAACTTCAGTAGATCTATGATGTCTACCACATATCAATGCTCAAAAGATACAAATTGAATCCTACATATATATATATTAGTGGAAGAGGTCGATGTTAACCCATATCAATCTTATAAAGAAGAAGGATTTTAGATAAAGGGGTGAAATAGCTTCAAAAAAAATAGTACCCTTAGTGAAAGTTCTCTAGAAGCACCATAGGATGGAAGAAGCTACATGAGAAATGAAAGCTCAGATGAGAGTGCAATATTTGTATTCATTTGAGCTAGGTAATGTCGAGGATAACATTTCTTTTAATAAGGGAAGCAATGTAACACCCAAAAAATCCCAAGTTATGAATAGTACTTTCTCAGGACATGAATAGTATTTCCCAAGGCTTAGGGCATTAATTTTGTAGAATGAAAGTATTGATTGTAACATAATTATTGGTGAAATTTGAAGTCAAAATGAGCTTGCTTAGGTGGTTAAAAATGACCGTTAAATTTTATAGCAGTGTCACATTAATAGTAACCTAGTTTTAGTTGAACGTAAAATAATAAAAAGTTTCTTAGAAAATTTTGGGATTTATACAGCCTGATACTCAAAAATTTTAATTAGCTTGTTGGCGCTGGAATTCAAAATTTTAGAGTTAGGGAAGTATTTTTACAAAAATCGGGTAATATAAAAAGTGGTAATTTAATTTGATTTTTAGAGGTTTATGGGGCCTAAGATAATTTAATATTTACATGTTAATTGAGATTAAATTGAGTTTTAAATAAAAATTTCAAAAAGTATAAATAGGGTCAAAATGGTCTAATTTTGGTCAAACCCAAAAAACCTCTCCTCCCTCCTTACACCTTGTGGTCGATGGCCACTCTCTATGGGAATCCACCATTTTTTATTTCTCTTACATCATTTAACCTTAAATTAATATGATTAAATGCTAGACAAGTTCCTCTATGACCTTTACACATCATTTCAAGTGGAAAATTCGAAGAAAATCAAAGGATTTTGCCCGATTTTAGGCTCAATGAATAGTGACCAATTTTGTTTCGGGTAATAACTTTTGAAACTCAATATTTTTCCTAGGTTCATCAAGTGGTCATGAGTTAATTATGTTGTCAATTTTCAATTTTCATATTCGTATGATTTATTATAGATTTTAACAAAACGAATCTGTAACGTGCAGTTGAGAAAACTGACAAGTCATAGGACAAAGGGAAAGAAAAGGCATAGGTGATCCTCAGGAGTGCATTAAAAACCTCTCAATGTGTGTAACCAAGATAAATTATGCTTAATTGATGAAATGCTCTAACTTACAAAATATGCCTATATGAGTAATTATGTGTTAAATGCTCATGTATGTGTAATTAATGGCTTTAATTATGTTATAAGATGAATGCGATGTATGATGATAAATTTAAGATTCTTAAACTATGTATGAAATGTTGAGGAAGCCATATTATGCTTATGATTCTAATTTATGCATTTTGATGTGAAAATATGTAATTGTATGGAAAATGCCTAACCAAAGGTATTAATGGATTTAATCAGGTAAACTAGTAGTTGTGATAGGCATTGATGTTATTAGAACTATACATGTGTTTATGTATGTATATAATGCTTAATGTACATAGAGATAGTACATTATATAACTATGCATGGATATGAGTAATTGATGTGTTAATCATGTTAATGGTATATATGCATGTTATATATATATGTATGGATATACATGAATGATTGAGCATGAGATGAGTTATGTGAGATGATTTTATAATATATAATATGATTGAAATGACTAAAGCCTTATGGGTGGTTGTATGGCCGAATGGCAATAAAGGCTTATATGTGTGTATGTGACTTGAATAGGCATGTTAGAGGTGATGTATTCTCATGTATGTGCACGGGTGCATAAATAGGCATAAAATAAGCCATGTATGATGAATATATGATGAGGCATGAGGCTTGGTGGCCAAATGACTCTTGATGTATAATTGATAAGTATGTTTGACTACTTGAAGCATTATGTCCATGGATAAATAAATGACGACATGTATAGTTTAGTATGTGAGTTAATATGTATATGACGTGTGAATGTGAGTATCATGCATTATAATGCCTTGGCCGAATAATCTAATGCCATGTTAGGGGACATGGAATTTTGAATTACTGCTTTAACAAGGAAAATGAATGAATACAAAATGATAATATGTATAAACATGGTATAAATGGTTACTAAAGAGAGACAATGCTTGAGAAATACATGTATGTCATGTAGTTGAATGTTAGCATGCTTGTGAGAGTGTGTAATACTTATGAGGCATGGATTAAATAATGAATGTCATTTAACTTAAAAGCATTCATGTTGTAAAATGAGGCATAAGCAATGTGATCATGTTGAAAAGTAAAGAGTATGCAAAATGTCATAGCCGAATGGGCATAGATGTGCCAATCATATGTTTGAGTCATATTATATGCCTATATGAGGTATTACACTATCATGTAATGCCATGATGCCTTTTATAATGAGAATTGTCCATAATGTATCTTGAATGAGCTTACGCAACCATGGAATGAATATGGCAATTTTATGACATAAGGGAATAAATGATACTTATAAGAGTAAATGGAATGTTGTTACTATATGATGTATGTGTGTACATATATATGGCCTCAGGGGTAGTAATTTGCATCACAAAATATGCTTGAATGGAAATATAAGGCTTATACCATAATTTTTTTGATTTAGCCATTTGTTGGCTAACCAAAAGTAATTAAAAGTTGTGTTAAGCTTAAATAAGATGGTGGAACTAAAAATAATTGTTAATAGTTGATATGAGCAATAACCTAGTATGGAAGGTTAATAAGTCAATTAGGGAGTTTGATAGCAACTACTAGGGTGCCTTAGTACCTTAATGCATTATGTCTATGTGTCCACTAAATATATGACCTATGGACTTATACTTTTAATCTTTGGATCCATGCAAGTGTAGTCATTACTAAAGTCCAATAAGGCCACTGCACATACACTATACTGTTGTCGTAGCTAGTAAGGTCCAGGAGTGCCACTGCACACTCCTATTGGTGTAGTAATAGTAAGGTCCATAATTTTGTCCATTGCACACCATGGTCCTATTATCCATATGATATTTATTTTAATATAAAATGGGTATAGTAAAATAAGTTTAATGGAACATAATCACTTAATAATTTTTATTATGAATATGGCAAGACCTTATACTTAATGCATGATCTGTGATGAATTTTTAGGATGTTTATGTTATGTAAATGTAATGATGTATGTTATGGCTAATGTGGCCTATAATGTATTATTATGAATGTTTATGTTGTTTTATATTATGTATGTTAATACAAAGGCATAAATGCACAAGTTAAATTGATTACACCACTAAGCTATTGCTTAGTGCATCGTTTATTTTGCAATGTGTAGGTAAAGAGATAGTTTGAGCATGAGCCTTGAGGCTTCAAGATTATCGAGAGAAGACTACTTCTTTCAATATTATTTGGGATTTTATTTCTAGAATTATATGATGTATAGAAGAAGCACTCAAGTGATGTATATAAGGGGAAACGGACCTAAATTATATTTGATGTAATCTTTTTGAATTTTATGATCTGTAAAATGACCTAAGTTGATTTTAAATTGTTATTTTCTATGATATCTCTTTCTGAGGTTGAGATTAACATGTTGTGTTACTGTGTGATGTTAGAGTGATTAGAGGATCAAAAAATTTGGGAAAATGATTGGAAATGATTATAGAGGTGTTTCTTTAATATGCAATTCACTATTCATTTTTGGGATAGTGCTTGGTACAACCATTATGCTATTGAATTTTAAACACAAGAATTCCTAAAAGTGAATTATAATTATGTTTTGGAAAATTTTTTGATAACCTAAATTTTAATAAGATATAAATGTGGGTGAAAGGTGTTTTCAACATACGGATTACGGATAAGAGTTATCGAGTTCAGATAACACATTTGTGTGTGCACTCCTTAGTCAGTCTCGATAATCTGATCGAGTACGGGGTGTTACAATACATATAATGTCTCTACACCTTTAGGGCAAAAATAATTGTAGCTAATTCTAGGTCATGTATCATGTAGTTCCATTTATGTTGTTTTAGTTGCCTTAAGGCATATGCTATAACCTTTCCATTTTGCATTAATACACATCCAAGCCCATTATGTGATGTATCACTATAAACCACAAAATCTTTCCTTGACTTATGTTGTGTAAAGATAGGAGCTTCAGTCAACATAGCTTTTAACTTTCAAAGCTTGCTTGACATTTATAATCCCACATAAATTTCACATCTTTTCATTGTAACAGTGTCATTAGGGCTACAATCATAGAGAATCCCATAACAAATCTCTTATAGTAACCAGCCAATCCTAAGAAGCTTTAAATCTTTGTCACATTCCTAGGAGGCTTTCATTCTTATATTGCTTTAATCTTATTGGGGTCCATTATAATACTCTCAATTGAGGCAATATGGCCTAAAAATGTAAATTCATTCAACTAAAACTCATATTTGCTTAGCTTGGCATATAGCTATTTCTCCATCAAAGTCTATGGCACTAATCACATTTGGTGCTCATTTTCTTCCTTGGTGTTAGAGTAAACCAAGATATCATCAATGAAAAAAATGACAAATTGATCTAAGTATGGCTTGAGGATTTAGTTCATTAGATCTATATATGTTATTGGAGTATTAAAAAGCCTGAATGGCATCACCAAGAATTCATAATGTCCGTATCAGGTACAAAAAGCTGTCTTGGGAATATCAAACTCTTTAATTTGAGACTAATGATATCCTAATCTTAGGTCAATTTTGGAAAATATACTGGAACATCTTAATTGATCAAAGAGATCATTAATCCTTGATAGTATATATTTATTTTTTATAGTCACTTTATTAAATTTCCTATAATCAATACATAATTAAAATGGCTAATCATTCTTTTTCACATATAGTACTGGTGCTCCCCATGGTGAGACACTCAGTCTAATGAAGCTTTTATCTAGTAATTCTTATAACTGCACCTTTAGTTCCTTCAATTTTGTAGTTGCCATGTGGTATGGGGTGATGGAAATAGGTGTTATATTGGGGTACACTTCAATTTCAAAGTCAAGCTCCCACTTTAATGCAAGCTTAGGTAATTCATTTGGGAATATATCTATCTCTAGTATCTAGCTAAGGCTTAATTCTTCCTTATTAGTGTTAATATATGGGCTAAGTATCCTTCACAACATTATTAGATTAATCACCTTATTATCACTACTGAAATTACATTAGGTAGAGAATTCCATTCACTAACCACTGCCAACTTTTCGCTATCAACTGTCTAAAGTGTGAGCCTTTTTTATTTACAATCTACCATAGCTCAATATTTAGATAGCCAATCCATGCCTAGGATGACATTAAACTCATTAAATGGAATCTTGATGAGATCTACATAAAGTACATGCTTCTAAACCACTAAAAGATAATCTCTATATGTTTTGCTAACTACTACATGTTGTTCGATTATATTACTAACCATGTTGTCTATATCCATTGGTTCTGGTTTTAAACCCCTCTCTCATGCTCGTGTGGTGCAAAAGTATGAATATATGGATCCTGGGTCTATCAATGCTAAAATAGGTAGATCAAATAAAAAGAAAGTACCTATAATAACATCAGGAGCCTTAACTTCCTCTCTAGCCTGAATGGCATATTGTCGTTTAGGTGCTCAAGCCTCTAATCTTAACCTTTAGCTTGTACTAGCTTTATCATTCTTGTTCTCCCTCTAGCCTCTACTTGGTACAAGTGAAGAGGCTTGAAATTGAGTGGCATCAGCTTGCTTCTTAGGGAAATCCCTCTAATAATGGTCTTCTCACTTGGTTTACCAATAAACCTCCTAATGTCTTTAGCCATAAGTCCTACACATAGGTGGTGCACTTCTAGATATAAAAAGGGGTGCACTGGTGGCTATTACTATAGTTTAAGCCTTAACTAGGATCCTTGGCCTATCCTCTATGTCTGACTTTGCTTCTGGGACTGCTATGGGCCCTAATTGCCTTTTTTTCTCTTACCTGTATCTGGGGCCAAACTAGCTTGCCCTGGTGTAAAGGGTCTCTTCTTTTAGAAAGTTTCCTTTCTCTCCTTTAATATCTTTTCCACGGCATATGCTAATAACACTAATGTGGAAAATTCTATAATCTTAGAAGTAGCTATTTGCACCTTGATCTTTATGGTGAAGCCTTTTTCAAACCTTTTGTATCTCTCATCTTTAGTAGGAATAAATCCCTTTGCATATCTACTCAGTCGAGCAAAGTACTTCTCATACTCAGATACAAACCTCTGTCCTAATTTTAGGTCTAAGAATTTTTGCCACTTCTTGTCAAGATACATCTTTGAAATATATCTATTTTTGAACTCTTAGAGGAAGAATTCCTAAGTCACACCTACTGTAACTTTCCATTTAGCTGTGGTTTCCCACTAAAAAAGGCTTCCTCTTATTAGAGAGAAGTGGCATATATTAAGTTCTTATTTAGGGTGCATTGTAGCAGCTATAAAATCTTAATAGTCTACTCTAGCCAATACTTAACCCTGGCTGTATCATCTTCTATTGTTCCTATAAAATCTAGTGCCCCTATCTTCTTGACCCTTTCTAAATAGGTTTTCTGCAATGCCATGGGTTACAATGGTTATGCTAGAGCTAGTGGTGGAGCAATTGTATCATTGGTCTATCTTAGCAAATAACCAATCGACTATATCAATGTCAATTAAGCTTGTGTTTATGCTGGATGTACATCATCACTAGGCATTAGGGTTGCTAAACTCGCAAGCTCATGGATAGCTATTGGTGCGTGACTAACCACCTCTTCCCTATTGATTGGTGGGGTATGCTCACTCATCTTGGTTCACTACAAAGAGAAAGTATCAGCCTCAAGTAATGTAGCTTTACCTAAAATAGAACCCTAATCATTTGGTACTCATGTATCCTATGCCTAGGAATGCCTAAACTTACTCTGATACCACCTAATTTGACACCATTTATCTGATTCACCTTCGAACTCAAATAAGAGATATCATGTTGCCATTTCATTATCTTTTTAAAACTCTTCCTTGGCTATGAAAATTAAGTTTTATTACCATGCATATAGGTTTATTTTAACCAATCAGTTATAGGTCACATCTGGGCAAAAATTCGATAGGATAATGGCTATCCGAGTGAAAAACCAAAAATTTTAAACCTATAGAAAGCACTTTTATCATTATTCCCATCAACATCACATCACATTAGACCCTTTTGGACCTATAACATTCTCATATCATCATTATCACACACAGTTAGTTTAGTAATCAAATCATTATAATTAAGTTTGCATATATAAGTCATATGTCTTATAGTTATTAACATTATAAGACCCATTTACAATATTTACAAAGCATGACAAAATCCATATACATAATTGAGCCCCAACACACATAAGTGCCCTTATATAATACTAGACACAAAAGTACCACAAATATACCCTATGAGGAGGTTGATTGCTATATTTCCTGCTGAGGCTAGACTACAAATCTACAATCTTCTACTTATACATTGGGAAACTTACATGCTAAGTATACACTTAGTGGTGAATTTAATGAAACATTTATTGTATGACATTCACATGTATCATGCACTAAGCAAACATTTCTTTTGCACATAATTGTCTTTCCATTATTTCATATTACCACTTATATACTTAACTTACCTTGTCACTATATTAAGTCCAATTTATCATATTATAGTTTCTAGTTAAGTTAATTTACTCATGCTTTCCTTACATTAGTTCAATTTACATCATAACACAAGACTCATAATCGCATATTAAATTATTGTGTCCATTTTACTTTTAAGGCTGATATTTAAAAGATAATATTTTTAACACTGGATAATAAGATCTAAACTTGTGAAGCGGTCCACATTATAGACCTTGGTACCTGTAACTATCATAATCCATCTAATAGTAGGGATAAGTTCTTAGGAACCTCCCAACCAAAATGGCATGGACTACTTAATATTGGGATATCAAGGATCAGCCTTTATGGACCTTTTAATATCCTAATGTAGTAAATTGTAGGGATTAACCCTTATAGACCTCCCAATATCACATATCTGGATAGCAAGGATTAGCCCTTACAGACCTCCTAATATCCCAAGGTTTATAGGGTTTGCATCTAGAACCTCAATGACTACACCCACCATATAATGTAGTAGGTAATAATCTTTATAAACCAAAGCCACTAACAGTTGCTAAACCCCTAGTTGACCAGTCAACTTATCCAATAGATGGCCTAGCTAACATGGGGCATTTCCATTTATTATTTACTATTTACCTAACCTAATCCTTTTCCTCATGTTCATTCCATATTTTACCATTCATCTTACAACACAAGAAGTTATATATGCACATTTTAACGTGGCCATTATCCTAGCATTTTAAAACATATTTTTGTAACAATTCACTTCACCATTCTCTCTATTCAGTTATCATACATCACATCACAATATCATGTCTCACACACTACTATAATCTCAAAATTTGTTATACAGGATTAAATCAAGTATTCATAACATCATTTCTATATTTCATCATATGTCTATGTTACCAAAATGCACATACATTCCAATTATCATCAATTCATTATCACATTCACAAGAACCTTACACATCAAAGCTTATTTATGTATTTACCTTTCTTTATTTCATGTACACACCATATATAACCTTAATGTACCCCATCTAGCCATTATATCGAAATGCATATAAACTTTAATCCATATTAATTTCTCATGCTACTCATGCTTATAATTGAACAACAAACTCAATTACACATCACATGCACTCAATTGCACATGGACACACCCATAGACATGGTTATACCTTTCAAGCATTCACACTCATGTGCATACACATTATTTTTCAATCTTTCCTTTATGCATTCATTTTCATATTTATTACCTTATCACATACACATACTCACCATAAATAAACACATACATACACACGCAATTTTATTTTTCCATACACATGCACATATATTTGAAATATGCAAATAACTAACATATAACACATTTTTTATTAAATTCACTTGACATAGACTCTAATGGTCGAATGGCAGCTCTTAAGCCTTGTCCTTGCCTTTCTCCAATAATTCTCAATTTCTGTCTATAAATATAATAGGTTTTTGTCATAGAAAATTCATAAAAAATTCTACATACATCCAAACTAAAATCTAATCACATATACTTCATTTACACTTTAAAATGCTATGTAATAAAAATATAAAACCATAAAGAAAATCACTTACACAAAAATTGGTCACTATTCACCATGATTCAAAATCCCTTAAAATAAGCTTTCCCTTACAATGTTCTCACTTGAATATTATTTAGGAGACTGTGCAAGCAAGGTTAAATGTTTTAATCTATAGAGATAACTTTATCTTAGGGATTAAAGAGGAAGAAAAACTAAAGAGAGGGAAAGATAAGGTGGCATTAGCTTCTTAGGGAACATGAGGGAGGAAGATGAAGTTCACACATGTGCACACATCACACCTGTCACCCCTTTTATATTAGGAGCTTGGATGACCCAGATCACACCATGTGGTGATCCGATGCTCCAGATTAATCTCGTTTACATTTTAAGCATCAAAAATATAAATTGAATGTTTAATGCCTAAAAAATTATTTCTTTTAGTGCCATAAATTATAGAAGTCCTCAATTTAGAGACCCCTAAATCTCGATCCCAAAGCCAAGCAAACTCGATTAACTATTAACTTGCATTTTCAAGAAATTCAAATAAAATACTAATCTATCTCAAAAAATTTTGATTTCACTGCCATTAGACTCTTTTGGAATTTTTAACCTTTAAGACATGTTATTTTTGTGTCCGTCTGAGCACATCCCAACCATTTTATAACTCGATGCTAACTTAAGTCACCATTTACAAGTTTTGGACAAGAAAAATTTTATTTGTTCAGCAGTACTTATTACTTCATTTTCATCATTAATTTTCCCATCTTAGTTCTATGACTAGTACTCCCCCTTAGCCACTTTAGTGTGACTCAATTGCTCAAAAAATTCTATTCATACTTTAAGAAATACAATTTATGAAACCAGTAAGCCATCCTAATAACTAAATACTTAGAGGAACTCTGATTCAAACTATATTAGCATAAGGCTTGCAAGACATAATACTAATTATGGGTTTTCTTCCTTTTAAGTCTTATTAATGGTTATATACTCTGGTATGCTAATGCAAAAAGAATTCACATGCTTTCGCATGCACATGTTTATTTTATCATATTAAATCACACATGCTATTTAATCACATTAAATATATGATCTAGTTATGGACTTTTGCTAGATTGATTTCTCAAGCAAAAGGAAATCAATTTTGGGACAAACCCTAAGTAGTATGCATGAATTATTAACCCAATAAAAATTAATTAAAACATTTCTAACTATTTCTTTGATTGGTCCTCCTTGTTTAGTCTTATTTTCCATTTGCTCCTTTCATGTGTTCTTCCTTTCTAACCCTATGTGATCTAATTACATAATAAAATTATTTAGAAGACCTTACATACATGTGAGGGGAATTATATTAGAAGACAAATACAATAGAACCAAGAGAAAAGCTAAGACATGGATACCTAAATTACCAAAGAAAAATTCATGTATTTAAGATCAATCATAGTGGCTATCATCTATAACTTGTCATTATGTCAAACATACACCCGTAGCATGCATTTCTAATGCATCACATGTATTAAAAAATGAAACATTTATTATGGCCAATTACTAGTATTGTAACTCTTATAAAACTAGTAAGGTTCATTTTCTTGATCATTTAGTTAATCATACTTGTATTATGGAGCTTTAATCAATTATTAAACATGAAACTTAAATATTTAGTCACATTAGAATATTAAATTACATCACTCTATTTGCAAGAGTTCTAATCACATTATAATTCTAAAACAAATCGAATAATACTAGTAGATCATTTAAAATCAACATTCCCAATAAAAGAAAAATGCGACTGGCTTTGTTCTTTTTATCCTAATTCTTTTAGATAACATTTATCCATACTAGATGAGAATAAAACCTAATCCTCATCTTTAATCTAAAATCTTAACCGAATTAAATAGGATTAGAGTCCAAATTCTTGTTGGAATCTCATTCCATTCAAAATTTTGCTATCATATGATAAAAATCATCTTATCTGAATTTTAATTAAATTTATAAACATTTGACATAATTTAAATAAACTTAAGATGATATTTATGATATTTAGAAAAGAAAAATCCAATAAAAATTGAATTTTAATTCTAATAAAAAAATCTTTAAACGATTGATTGCTAAGAATAGAATTGAAAGCAAATTGTAAAATTGATTGTAACTTTGACCGTGAAATTGATCCAAAAGACTTTAGATTAGTTATTGTAGCATTTGGCACCTTTTTAGACTATAATAATCAATTTTATCAAATTAAATTTGCTCATTGAGTTATTTAACACAAGGCAAACTCAATCGAGAAAAACGACCATTGCATGTTTCAAAGTTGTGAAAATCTTGAAAATTCAAGCAAGTTTATTAATTTCATTCATGTGCAAATGATTTTTACCACTTAAAAACTTTTGATTAACATCATAAATATCTCATATTTATAAAAAAAAATAAGTTCTAAAATTATTAGTAAACAAATGACATAATGATTATGTCCATTCTAATTTTTTGCCACTTAAAATTCGAATATATGTTTCATCTGTTTCACCAATT
Source organism: Hura crepitans (assembly GCA_948208565.1). Classification (NCBI taxonomy): domain Eukaryota; kingdom Viridiplantae; phylum Streptophyta; class Magnoliopsida; order Malpighiales; family Euphorbiaceae; genus Hura; species Hura crepitans. Next base: position 15,303 of record CANXYI011182341.1, read on the forward strand.
TAATCGATTTAATTTTCATGCA
>CANXYI011182533.1:0-22622 GCA_948208565.1 Hura crepitans
AACAAATAAATAGTTTCTAATTCCTTCAAAATTTTATTTTTTTCACATTTTAAGTCCTTTTCTATAATTCTACTTCCAATAATTAGATAAAATAAGTCTCTAATTATTGTAAAAATTATGGTTAAAAAAATGAAAGAATACCAAATTAAAATGTCAATTTTATGCTTCTTAAAAATAAAAATAAAAAATACTTTCTGACCTCAGAAAATTTTGATTCCAATTCCGTTAGACTCAATGTAATTTATAAGTATCGGGTCATACAATTTTTAGAAAATTTTAATCAACTTTGAAAATTATTTTCAATTTAGCTTTGATTTGGTGACTATCATATGACACCGCAAATTATTTCTTAGCATTTTTAACTAATCAAACAAACTCCGAATAGTTTCAAACTTTGCCTAAAATTATTTTATGACTAATACTTTCATCCAAAAACTTCAGTACACCTCAAACCTTCAGAGCACTATTCATCTCGGGAAAAGTACTATTCATAAAAATAGAGATTTTTGGGTTATTACATTTCTTCCCCCCTTAATTTAAATGTCACCCCCAACATTACCTTGTTCAAATAGATGTGGATATTGCTGATGCATTTGAGCTTCTAATTCCTAAGTAGCTTCCTCTATACCATGATGCTTTTAAGCAACTTTCACTTATTGGATTGTCTTGTTTCTTAATTCTTTAACTTCTCTGGCTAGAATTCTAATAGGTTCTTCTTTATCAGGTAAATCTAGCCTAATTTCAACTTCTTCCACTAATAAAACATGAGCCAGATTAGATCTATATCTTTTAAGAATAGAGACATGAAAAACATCATGAATCTACTAAAGTTCTGGTGGTAATGCTAGTTTATAAGCTACTGGTGCCACACATTCAATAACATTCTATAGCCTAATAAACCTTGGACTTAGCTTTCCCTTCTTGCAAAAAAATAAAACTTTCTTCCATCGTGAAACTTTTAGAAATACTTGGTCTCTTACACTGAATTCAACATCCTTCCTTTAGAGATTAACATAAGACTTCTGCTTGTCAAAAGCCACTTTTAATCTATCTCTAATTATCTTCACATTCTCTTAGGCATCATTGAACACTTTTAGTCCCATGCACTTAGTTTCATTAAGCTCACTCTAACATAAAGGAGTTCTGCACTTTCTCCCATACAGTGCCTCATAAAAAGCCATTCTAAGACTTTCATAATAGTTATTGTTATAAGTAAACTTAGCTAATGATAGATAGTGATCCTAACTGCCTTTGAAATAAGTAATGCAACTCCTTAGCATGTCCTCAAGCACCTGACAAAGAAGCTTTAACACGAGCATAACATCATATAATATATATCCTAACATGAAATCATTCAAGTATCATTAGATTGCCTAAATAACTCTTTGTAACTATCCGTCAGCCTACGAATGAAACATTATGCTGAAACATAATCAAGTACCCAAAGCATTTTGGAGTTTGGTCCAGAATCTCAAAGTGAAATTGTGGATTTCTATTAGATATAATAGAAGATGACACTCTATCCATTCTCACTAGTAAGAAAGGAGCTATCTTGGTAAGACTGTCTACCATAACCCATATTGAATCATGCTTGTTTCTCCTTATAGGTAATCTAACTACAATGTCCATAGTGACTTTATCCCATTTCCATTTCTGGAATTGCTATGGGATGTAACAAACTAGAATGAACTTATTGCTCTACCTTCACTTGTTGACAAATGAGGCATTTAGTCACATATTCTAATATCTCTCTCTTTATACTAGGTCACTAATATAAAATCTTCAAGTCTTGATACATTTTCATGCTACCCAGATGCATAACATAAGGAGCATTATGTGCCTCATCTAGAATCTATCTCTTTATCTCTTCAAGATTTAGAACACAAATTTTGTCATAGTAATACAAACAACCACCATTTTTCAACTCATATTCAGTAAAATTCCCTTCTTAAATGGCACTTATCACACTTATCAACCTATGATCATCTTCTACCTATCTTTTATTGATTGCAACAAACTTGACTTAACTTGTATTTCTTCTAACAAAGCATTATTAGGCATAATTTGAAATCTAACATTCATAACTTTCATGGTTGCTAAAAACTTTCAATTAAAAACATTAGCCTATATTGGCTTTTTTAATATGGTAATCAAGCATACAATTATAATCTTTTATTAGCTCTATCCATCACCTTAATCTCAAATTCAAGTTTTTTTTATGTAAGTAGGTACTTTAAACTCTTGTGATCGGTGTGTAACACTTCTCACCATACAAATAGTGTCTCTAGATCTTTAATGCAAATACTATGGCTACCAACTCTAGATCATAAGTAGGGTAGCTGTTCTCATGTGGCTTCAACTACTTAGAAGCATAGGTAACTACCTTGCCTTCTTGCATTAGAACACACCTTCACCCATTATGTGAGGCATCACTATAAATAGTGAAGTCCTTCCTAGAAATTGGCTGAACTAGTATAGGTGTTTCTATCAACATTGCTTTAAGCTTGTCAAAACTCTCTTCATACTTGTCATCCCAAATAAATTTGACATTTTTCCTTAATAGACATGGCATAAGGGCTAATAATGAAGAAATACCTTGACAAATAGTCTATAATAACCAGCTGACCCAAGAAAACTTTGGATCTCTATGGTGTTCCTAGATGGCTTCAATTTTATGACTGCCTATATCTTACTAAGACTAACTTAAATTCCATATATAGAAATAACATGTCCAAGAAAAGACACTTTACAAAGCCAAAACTCACACTTGTTGAGTTTAGCATATAGCTTTTTCTCTCTCAAAATCTATAACACTAACTTCAAGTGCAGCTCGTCTTCTTCTTTATTACGAGAACACACCAAAATATCATCCATAGAGACCATCACAAATTGATTAAGTACTATCTAAAAACACTATTTATTAGATCCATAAAAGCCATAAGAGCATTGCTAATCCCAAATGGCATTACTAAAAACTTATAATAGATATATCTCATTCTAAAAGCTATTTTCTCCATATTCGACTCCTTTACCCTCAACTGATAGTATTCATATCTCAAATAAATCTTGGAGAACACTTTAGCACCTTTAAGTTAATAAAAAAGGTTGTCAATCTATGGTAATGAATACTTGTTCTTGATAGTCACCTTCTTTAACTATCTGTAATCTACACATAATCATAAAGTACGATCTTTTTTCTTCAAAAAAATTACAGGTGCTCACCATGGAGAAACACTTAGCCTCATAAAACCTCTATCCAACAATTCTTATAACATAACTGTTAATTCTTTTAACACTACTTGAGCCATTTTGTATAGAGCTATAGATACCGATGTAGTGCAAGGTAATAATTCTATACAAAACTCATATTCCTATTCTAGAGGCAAACTAGGCAACTATTTAAGCAACACGTCCATGAACTCTAACACCTCTTGTATGGTACTAGGATCCATCTCTCCATTATAGGTATCATAAACATGAGTAATAAAATCTTGACACCCTTTTCTCAATATACATCTTGCTATCACTGTTAATCTAACATTAGATAGAAAATGTCCTCTCACCCATAACTTAATCTCATCCCCATCATCATCTTTAAAAGTTAATCTCTTTAACTTGCAATCTATAATAGCTTGATACATCCATGACTAGTATCAAATCAAACTCATTAAATAAAAATTCAATGAGATTACCTAAAAATTGGTTTCCTTGTACTGTTGAAGGACACTTCTTATAAATCTTATTTACTATGACATATTGTCCTAAAAGATTACTAACCAAGATTTCTATGTCTACATATTCTGACTCTAATCGTCACCCTCATTCTCATGGTGTGCAAACATAAGAGTGTGTAAACCTCGAATCAATTAAAGCCAAAATATGAGAATTGAAGAGATAAAAAAATACCCACTATAACATTTAGCTCATTAGCCTCCTCTTGTGCCTGGATGGCATACTATGGAGCAAATTCTTTTTGATCAACTCTAGACTCAGCTTTATCCCTTTGAACTCCCTCTACCTTATCTTTCCTATCATTATAGCCTCTTCTCTAACCTTGAGTAAAAGTGTGTGTAGATCCCCATCTAATATCTACTCTAATAGGACAATCTCCTAAGAAATGATTTGGTAATCCATACCCAAAACATATCCTAGCTTACTTTTATAGCACTCCCCCTTGTGTCATTTATGGCAAGTTAGACATAGAGGAGCCTGACCACTTTTATCTATGGAAACTAGTACACTTACCTCATGTGACTGCTATCCAGTCTTACCCCTACTTTGATTCCCTTGAGTCATCCTCTAAGACTGACCCTACTTCTAAAATTGTTGTGGTGCTCCATGTTGACCAACTCTCAATCTCTTGCTTGATTATTGTGTAAAACTAAGTGCTCTAGGACTAGAGGTTCTCTTCATCTAATAATACTCCCACTTCTCCTTTTGCATCTTTTCCATAGACCTACATGTAGACACCAATTGATTAAAGCTCCTGATTACCATAGGGATCACTTAAGACTTGATCTCAACATATAATCCTTTCTTAAGCCTCTTACACTTATTAGCTTCTATGGTTATAGTATCCTTAGCATAATGATTAAGCATAGAAAAGTCATTCTCTTATTCTCTTATAGATTTCTACTCCTATTTGTGATCCATAAATTGCTCTCTCTTGGAATCTAAGAAATAATTAGCTATATACTTCTTGTAAAACTCATCAAGGAAAAAGTCTAATTCTATTCCTCTTCTGACTTATATTTTATCAAATCATCCCGCCATTTTCAAGCTTCTCTTTAAAATAATAAGGTGGCGCTAATCACTTTCTCAACTAGTGTACATCGCATCTGCTTTATTATCTTTTCAAAGCGATCTAACTAATACTCAGCTATATCAGGATCCACCTCAACCTTTCCTTAAAAATCTTTCACTCCCATTCTCTTGACTCTCTCTAGATTAGTCTTTTGGAGAGCTAATGGAATTTCCTACTACTGTGGTACTGAGGTTAGAGCAACTACTGTAGCCTATCTTAACAAATGTAACATCTATTGTACATAGGCTGGAGGACCCTAGGCTGCTGATGATGCATGTCTAGTAGCACACCTAGACATGGATGCCCCTGTTTACTAAAATCCTATCCTACAAACATAAAAGTCTATTCATTATCCTCATCTAGCAAAACACTTATCCAAATTATAGGAAAAAGAATAATTGCTATTCCTTGGTATCATTAAATTATGTTATGTATAGACTTAACTCCTATAGAGCTCTTATATTACCTAGGAATGCCTAAATTGTGCTCTGATACAACAAAGTGTGACACCCCTTACCTGGTCTGATCGCTAGCCGTTCGCCTAACATGACTAAGGTGTGCAACACATTTTATGTTATCCAAACTCATAACATATGTCTTATTTACTAAAATTAGACCACATATAAACTAACGTCTAAAAATGAGATCTTTCAAAAGACTTTCAAAAACTAAATTACATAATTACTTTGGGAATCCTCATGCCAAAATTTTGATAGCATAATAGCTGTACCAGGCACTATCCCAATTTTTAAAACTTATAAAAACATTTCTATAATCATTTTCTTATATCTCTATAACTTTATGATCCATCTAATCACTCTAAATCAACAATTTCAACAACACAATCTCAACCTCAAGAATAGACATCAAACATAAATTAAGCAATATTAAACAATTAAAAGTTTACTTACAACTATATACAAACTTAAAATTTATGAGACATTATAGTTTAAGCCTAAACTATTTATATCACTTTCTAAAAGTACCATCGATGTTTATACATTACATAATTTAAATATATACATAAAAAAGAGACCAAAAGTATGGCTTTCACTTTTATCTTGATGTCCTTAGGCTTAAATCCACTTATTCTTTGAACCTATTCATTGCAAATAAAATGATGTGTTAAGCATTTTGCTTAACGATGAAATTGATTTAAATCATGTCTTATGCCATATTATTTAATCAATCAAATAAGATTAATATTAACATAGCATATACAATTTTTTATGCCTAAAATAAGACATAGCCATGCACTATATATTTAATAGCCTAAAAAGATATTCATACCATCATATCATTTAACATAATTTATGCTTATCAATATAAACTAAAACATTTATTCAACAAAAATAATATTTCATCATAAATCTTTGCATCATATTAATTTTATAAAAAATTATTTACATAATATTTTTTTCAATTTAATTTAATTATCAATTTACTTTGCCCATAAAATCAAAACACATGTCCTATGGATAATGGAGGTGGATGGCTAGCACGAAATCTAAGAACATGAAGGTTTATCAATCAACGTGAATCCGAAGATCAAATATAAGATGGCCATTATGACCATTTATCAAACCAAAGTTCATCTGCCAATGTGAATCTAAAGATCAAACATAAAGATGTCTTTGGGTTAAACTGAAAGTGGACCCATAGACTAAAACATGAAATAGCACCGTAGTGCCCTAATAGTTACTAACATACCCCTAGTTGACCAGTTAATCTATCAGTCTAAATTGCTCAATATATAGGCAATTTAACATAGTTCTTTTAATTTCACTAAATTAGGCAAATTAAAAGTGGCTTTAACTTACATCATTGTCAATAATTGACCATATTGAAAATTTAACATAATTACCATTTTGTTATAATCATAAACATTATAATATAGTAATACAAATTTTTATTTCTTAAACATACATTCTCATATCTATATAAACTCAACTTTGCCATATTCATAATGTCTCATAAGCCACTAAAGTCATCATTCATACATATGGCCACAATTAAAATGTTTGGCATCTCTTTTTAGGTACACTTTAATCTTGTCACCCATACTCAATATCTTTAATGTTATTCGACCATATAATTTACTAACCTCAACATACAAATTTCTTCATTTACACATATACAAAGTCAATTCCTATCAGTTTAATTTTTAGCCTTGTCATATATAGTCATAATTTAGCTTATACATAGAAATGAATCCCACATAGCCATTCTGCCAAATAAGCAACTTCCAACATTTCGATCTAATTTAATTAGCCATATATTACACATTTATTTCTCATTGTACATACTAATAAAATGGTTATATACAAGGCTAATTTATTAATTTACTAATTTTTTCACTACACATACATAATAGCATTATGGCTAATTAAGGTATTAATTAAATATTCATGATATAAGTTAATTTCACATACCAAAATGGTCACAATGTATCCCTAAAGACTTTTCACACTTTTGATTTCCCTTTATCGCACTATCGCTCTGTTTTGACAATTGCCTATTACAAATTCGATGTTAGAAAAATCATAAAAATTCATACGATTCCCGAAAAAATCAACTGACCATATTTTTTTGATTCTTAGGCACCTTGTTAATAAGGGAAAAATATTAGAATTTTGAAATTCTTACCTGATCAAAAAATAAGCACTATGCCCACAACCTAAAAATATGAATATTCACCCATTTTTCTCAGTAAAACCACCTAATATAATGTCTAAGACCCTTGCAGACTTATTTGCTATAATTGGATTAATGCTTTTAGCTTGTAATTGAAAGAACAATTGAAGGAAAAAAATGGAAAATCTACTCCTTGGGGATGTCGGGAGAAATGAGGGAGAGAGAGGTGTGAGATTAAAATGAACTTCGATTAACAAGTCAATGTTTAAAAGGTATTTATAGGAAAATAAACAAATAGTTTTTAATTCCATCAAAAATTCATTTCTTCCACTTTTTAAGTCCATTTTCTATAATTCCACTTCCAAAAATTAGATAAAACATGTCTCTAATTACTATAAAAATTAGGGTTCAAAAATTGTAGAATATTGAATTAAAATGTCAAATTTATGCTTCCTTAAAATAAAAAAAAACTTCCTAACTTTAAAAAATTTCAATTCCAGTTCTATTAGACTTAGTGGAACTTTTAAGTATCAAGCTATATTGTTTTTAGAAATTTTTGAGCAACTTTGAAAATTATTTACAATTTAGATTTGTCTTGCTCACTATTCATAAGACATTGCCGAAAAAATTTTCATAGCATTTTTAACCTATCAAACGAACTCTGATTAATTTCAAACTTTTTCAAAAATTATTTTATGACTAATACATTCATCCAATAACTTTTATACACCTCGAGTCTCAATAGCACTATTCATCCTAGGGAAAAGTCCTATTCATAAAAATTAAGATTTTTGAGTCGTTACAGCTGAGTATTTAACTAGTTGTCTACCTGCTAGAAAGTGAAAGCTGAACACTAAGTTCTCTATTGATTGCTTCACCTTATAGTAAGAGTAGAAAGGAAATCGGAATGAGTCACCATGGATTTCATCATAGGGTTACCTATGACAAGCAAAAATCATAATGCAGTATGCATAATTATGGATAAGTTGACTAAAATAGCTCACTTCATATTAGTAAGGATGGATTATTCTTAGGAGAAATTGGCACAGCTATATATTAATGAAATTGTCATACTACATAGGGTTCAAACATCCATTATCTTGGATTGGGACCCAAAGCTCACATCTGGATTTTGGAAGAAGTTGCATGAGGCCTTAGGTACTTGAGTCAACTTTATTATATCATTTCACCCATAAATAGACGATCAATTAGAAAAGGTGATCGAGGTGTTGGACGACATGTTGAGATGTTATGCAATTGAGTTCAAGGGCAACTGGGATAGGTACCTATCACTAGCAAAGTTTGTATATAACAACAGTCACTAGGCAAGCTTAGGGATGGCACTTTATGAAGCACTATATGGAAGAAAATACAAAACCCTATTATGATAAATAGAATTATAAGAAACTAAGCTAACATGACTAGACTTGATTCAAGATGTAGAAGAAAAAGTGACAATTATCAAAGATCAACTAAAAGTAGTAATAGACAAACATAAATCCAATGTTGATCAAAATAAGAATCCCGTTGAATATGAAATCTAAGATAAAGTCTTCTTAAAGGTCTCACAATTAAAAAAGATATTCATATTTAGAAAGAAAGGCAAATTGGGCCTTAAATTCATTAAGCCATATGATGTGGTGGAATGAGTTAGACCAGTAGCCTACAAGTTGGCATTACCACTAGAACTACAACAAACTTTGATGTATTTCATGTGTCAATGCTGAGACAATATAGATCATATCTTTCACATGTGCATTCCATAAAAGAGATATAGATACAACTAGATCTATCATGTGAAGAAGAACCAGTACAAATCTTATCCTGAGAAGTAAAAGAAATACGTAATAAGATAATACCATTAGTGAAGGTGCTATGGAAACATTATGGTTCACAAGAGGCAACATAGGAAAGGGAGCAACAGATGATGGAATAAAACCCATAGTTATTCACACCAAGTAAATTTTGAGGATGAAATTTCTTAAGAGGAGACTGAGGTCTAAAATATGGATCACTGTGTAATTGTATCCTAATATCTAATTGTCTAATACATGTCTCCTAAATATAAGCTAAACATAAATTGTATGATTGAAATGCTTATATTTAAAATGTATATGATAGTTATATATGACAATTAAGTAAAAGATTCGAGGATTAACACATATGTCACAACTTCTTAACACTTATGAACATATAACTATTAAGAATAATAAATGCCTAGAATAAAATGTAAGTGAGTAACAACAAACACATAACCAAGAAAAGTTAACTAGAGATACCTTAGATAAAAGCTAAGTTAAAATGATAAAGGCACAAATGGGTAATTAAGGTGCATGAATATCATAAATGTGTGGCATGATAAGCACATGTTTTACCAAATACACCGCTAAGAGTATTGCTTAGTGCATCGTGTTTTCTTGATGTGTAAGTCATAGATAGCTTCAGCATTGGCCTCAAAGTAGCAGTGTAGTGCAGTGCACATGGATAGCTTTTGCTTGGTATAGTATTTTTTCCTTTTTATGTGATGTATTATTAGTTGGTGGCACTCATATGTACCATTATAGGTTATGGGTCTAGTACACTAGTATGTATATCTAACATACCTTAGTAATATGTTCATGTAAATTAATAGACAATATTATTAGTATACTATTACCATGTGATATATGTTTATTATAAAATGATAATGAGATTGTGATATTTATAATAATTAAGATGTGATTGAAAATGATATTTGTTGATTGATGATGCTAGAGAGTTAGAAGGACCTAAGAGACTAAGATTGAGTTTGGAAACTTTATAGAAGTGTTATTTTCACAAGTTTATTTCGGGACATGTCATTAGATAGCTGTTATGCTGCCAAAATTTTATCAAATAAAATATTAATAATGTGAATACATATATGTATGATATTGGTCTTAAAGCTGCTCAAAAGCACCTAATGCTCATGATGTAACCACAATGACTAAGAAAATAGATAAGTAATGGAAAAATAGGTTAATGTGTCATCACTTGTTTTGGTTGGCAATGATTCAAGTAAGAGACGTTGTAATGGGCTATCTCTCATTTTAATCTGACTACTAGGTTGGGTGAGGGGTGTCACATTAGGTGCTCAGGGTGTCACAATACACCACTGAACACTATTGCTTAACATACTAGCTTTTGCAATTGTATTGGTAGTAGATAACCATTGAGAAAGGACAATCTCAAATGACATAGTGCAAGTTAAAGATTTACTTTTGGTATAGCTTTTGTACTTATAAAATAATGTAACTTCATTGAAGGAACTCATGTACATTCATTAAGAGTGGGCCTCAACAATAATTAAGTGAAAATTTTTATTTGGTAAAGCTCTTGTATATAGAGGGCCAGTTATATTAAAGGGCTACATATGTTGTATATATATGTTACTTATAAGAACAATATAAATGAGCAGCTGATATTAATTATTTGATGTTATTTAATTTATGTGCCTGCGAGGTGTTGGTGGGATCAGGAGGATCTTGAATGATGATATTATTGTTAGTTGATTTATAAAGGTGAGTTGTACACAAGTTACTATTTAAAGTACATGTCTAGAGAGCTTTTATGTTGCCAAATTTCAGTTAATAGACATTAAAATTGGTTATGCGAATGTAATCTATTAGTTAATTGTGTAAGCTAGAATTAGCATATGTGTATAGTCTAAAAAGGGGCTTTAAAAAGATAATATCCTTCAAATGGGATTCCATTGTATGGATTAGTTGAACATGGTTGTGTGTCACCTCTTATTCAAGTTTAGCCATTAGACTAGGTAAAGGTGTGTCACATAGTAACCCAATTTATGGTAAGTGTCTTTTTCTGACATCCCTTAACTAGTCTGTACATTGAAATTGAATGAGGAGCAACACATATACTAGAAAAAATACTTACAAAAAACAATTATAAACTAAAACTAAGCCATTAACACATTCTTTTTATTCACAAGGTTTTAAAAATACAAATAATGAAAAATAATTTTACAAGGTGTACCAATTTAGTCCTCGTATTGATAATCTAGTAGCACAATGACTACTTAAGGCACTATACCAAATAATTACCTACATAAAAATAACACTTTTATATACATCTCAACACATTCCAACATATTTTTGGTCGATTTGACCATCTAATTCATACACAAGCATCCATCATGCATATGATAGGAAAAGAAATCATATAAGCATATAAATACATGTATGCATATTTAATATGTTTACAAACAACTTTTAAGGATTACAAAACATCTACTACTAGAATAGGCCTAATCCCTTTAGATTATAGAAAAGTGTCTCTATATGGCATACATTCACACAAAAATATATAAATAACAAAAACACACTAAAATAAAAAAGCTTTATTTGATCTTCTTTAGATGTTGAGGCTTTGACTCTAATCTTGTCCTTTAACCTATGCATCGCAAATAAAAATGATGCATTAAGCCAATGCTTAGTGGACTAATCAATATGATATATGTTTGTTCTTAATTTCATGTAATTGTATCATTTACATCTTAAACGCATTAAAAATAATAATTCAAGATGTCTTCGCATGTTCATGTGCATGTATAATAATATTCCTCCACTATACTTGCCAAACTAGCATAAGCACTTTAAATCAGAATTAATGTAATTAATTTGCATATATAATATTCATGATCAAAGCTATTACAATTTATACATATAGTTATATTCAATTTTCATAATTTTAAATTGTCAATATATCATTTATTTATTCTTGCCTATACTTAAAGATAAAAGCCTAAAATAGGATAACTGGACTACTGGGCCATAAAAGCCATATTGGATCACAAAAATCCTCTTTTAGACTCGAAGGTTGTTTATTGAACCTAAAGTTTATCGAATAGAACTGAAGGTCATCTACTAAACCCAAAAGTTATCTACTAGACTCGAAGGTTAAAGTTGTCTATTAAACCCAAAGGTTATCTGTTGGACCTAATGGTTATAATGAGGTATAGATATACCATAGCAACTGTTATATAGCTTTGTTGACTGGTTAACATATCCAATCTAGGTTGTCTACTTGTATGGGCTAATGTTATACATACTTATTTATTCTATGCTTTTTTATACTACTTTTATTTAATTTGCCACATAAGTGACCTCATAATACTAGTCATAGTATTTGCTTTACAGTATCACATATGTTATCATAATCAATTTATAATCTTATAGTCTTTATAGTTAAAGCAAAATCTTCTTGTTCATGCATCATTCCTAATGCATATATATTATTTATTCTCAACTAATAGATAAATTCTCAAAGCACCATCAATACCAATATAGGCCATTTAGCCATAAAAAGATAGAAACCTTATTAAGATACTTACTTTTTATTTCATTATGTTTCATATACAAGTAACATAATAAAATCTCATTTGGTCATTATCATAATGTTGCGTTATCTTATATGCTTTAATATTAAGCTTTTAGTTCATCCAATGCATAACCTTTATTATATGCATTATGATCAAGAATATAAAAGTATGATTACATACCTTACATGCATAATTGCACATACTCTAATGGCTCACATAGCCCATCGTGAGCATAAATCTTAAACAACATATAAATTATATGCATCCAAAACATTTCTCATGTACATTTGTTAGGCCATTCAACCACATCTTGAATAAGCCATATGTAACACTTCTTTTTGATTCAATAATGCTTTATGATCATATATGCATATACATCACTCATAATATAGGCTTTTGCATAATAACACCCTTTAGCTTTTATTTTTAAATCATTTAGTTATTTTTTAAGTCCATATTTCATGCAACCGTGTTATATACCCAATTTCATACTCTTGTATGTAAATCCTTAAATTATCACATAGTCATACTTATTTTCACTTTTATATGTGCATTAATCATTTACTTTTTAAAGAGGTTTATCCATAATCATCATCAATTAACTTTCCAACCCATATACATTTTTCTTAACTTATATATTGCATTCTTTAATCACATTATCTTAATTTAGCATACTTAGCCTATTTTAGGCACATGGACATTATTATCCCACTAATTAAGCTTATATGCCCTTCACATATTCCTTTTCTTTCATCACATAACCCATTTAGCCATAAACATACCCTATATCTAGTTATCACATTTTCAACATGTAATACTTTAAGTCCATAACATGTATTGATAGCTATTTTATTCATAAACATACACAAAATCACACACTTCATTTCATTTATCACACAATTCATTTCATGATCATAATAGCTCATTTCCACATGCATTAACTCAATTCCACCAAGACATTCATAATTACATTTATTATATACACAAATCAACACTTTACGTGAACAAAACTCATAATCAAAGCATATATGATGTTAATATCAATTACAAGGAGTATTTATACACCAATTGAACTTGTTAGGCCTTCTTTTTCCCTTTATTCTTCCATTGATCGCTTTTCTTTACAATTACAAGCAAGATTATGTCAAAATTCATATAAAATCATACAAATCTTAAAAATTAAATCTAACCATATATAACCTCTCCTAGGCATCATAGGAACATTAGAAAAATAATGGAACCTAAAAAATCTTAGCTAAGAAAAATCATGCAACTATTCACTCCCTTGTTCTACCATGAAAATCTCTTATTCCTTGATTTCTTGCTACTAAAAGGTTCTAAAGTACATGAAGGGACTAAATTATGGCTTAGATTAAAAAGGTTAATGCTTGATTGAAGGTAGAAGTAGGCAAAATGGTGAGGGCTTTAACAATAAGGGCACTGACTTTTGAGGAAGAAAAGGGAGGAAGATGATAGCCTACTATTCATATCTTGACCATTTTAAATGGTTTAATCAACCTTTGACTTGGTTAATTATTTGGATGGTCATGATCTCTTCCTCTATAATCTAGTGGTCCTTTAGCACTCTTTTTCATTCTTTCTTTTAATTATTTTATGCCTTAATTAACCCTAAATTATCACTATATAAGCCTTATAAAATCATGCTAACAAGATATATAAACCTCTAGAAACCCTTCCTCAAACATTGAGAGAAATCGATAACAAAATTATAATTTAATCATTTCATAATTTTTAGAAAAAATACCTCTTGATATTTAGAAACTCCAATTCCAATGCCAATTGATTATTTAGAATATTTAAGTACTAGGTTGTACTAATCCCAAAAGTTTCTGAGCAAAAACCAAATATTTTATGATTCAATTAAAATTAGGCCACTATTTATGTGACATTGCCATAAAATCTTAATTGTCATTTTCAACCATTTAAATGACTTCATTTTCACTTCAAATTTTACCAAAACTATATTATGATTAACACTTCCATTTAGTTAAATTAGTGTGACCCTAGTCTTGAGAAATAATATTCACATTCAAGGAAGTAGTATTCATAACACTAGGATTTTTAGGGCATTACATTTTTTCTATGATTTGTTTTTCTTCTAGGATGCCTTAAGGGTTATGTACGTATTATTTAAGGTCAATTTGATGTTCAAAAATCATAGAATTTTGTATGAATTTTTAATTGTGATTTTAGGTTATGGATGTTGATAAAGAAGAGAGGAGTAAAGCTAAAGGGAAGAAGAAGGTTTAGAAGGCCTTTTTATTGTCTATAACATCTTTGGTAAGTGTATATAATGTCTCATGTGATTGTGTGTGTGAATTAGTTAGTTAAAGTGTGTATGTAACTATGTTTATGTGTTAATGTGTGTGATTTATTGAACACATATTTAGTAAATGGTTAGGAATTATTAATGGTTTGAACTAATTAAATAATGGAAAATAAACTTTAAGGATTAGCGCATGGTTCGACAAAAATTACACTTAATGGCTAAGTAAAGTTGTATTAAGTAATATGTTATAATATGAGTAGTTTTGTGATCTAAATGTGTAATGCAAGTGATAATCTATAACAACCCCTACCAGATCTCAAAGGCAAATCTAACAAGTGGTGCACTTTTTACAGGTTACCCATCCATAGACTTCCCTAGGGTCTATTCATTTAATACTTACTAAAATCCAAATATTTAATCAGATTGATCTTAAGTTGGATATCTAACTCCATATCATGTTTTATCATGTCATTGTCAAACTAGAATTTTTTCAATAGACTTTTCTTACCTTTGGAAAATTTTGGGTAGCACAATGACTACCCGGGGACATTTTGAAAATTTTTTTCACCCATGGAAACACTTTTGAAGGTAAAATGACCCATCAACCTCCTTCTAGACCCTTCTTGTCCCTCAAATCAACCATCGAACGCATATCAATCAAACATAGCAACACACAGGGTCTTAGGACCACATTCATAAAGATTCATGTATAATGACATTCAATAAGCCACCTAAATAAGTACAACACTTCTAGTTTTATAATTATAGACATATATAAAGAATGAAGCTTTTAAGCATGTTGATCTATACCTATAGCATTTATATAAGTGCCACTAACCCTAATAAAAAGAACCTCTATTTACCCTTCCACAATGGTATTACTACACTGCATGATCCCTGAGGTTGGTCTGCTTATCCTTACTACCTATGCACCATAACACTGATACGCTAAGTATAAACTTAGCGGTGAATTTAAACATTTCAAATCATGTTACATACATAGGCAAGCATGCAATGAAAATTTACTAGTCAAAATGCAATGTATAGATGATATGTCAAGTGACTTTATGCTATTCAGGTGATATGCCATTTTATCCACTAATTACCAAAATGCCACTATGTTTTCTATATTTAAGTCTTCGGCTTAATTTGTCATTAATCTTTTAAAAATTATATTATACATTAATTTGATTAAATTCCATAGGCCTAACTAGGTAGATGACACTTACAGATACTGGACTAAGAGGGAACTAAAAAAGTGTGTAGTGGCCCACATTTTAAACCTTGACCTTGCACCAACCTAATATAGCCATAGGGATTAGTTCACAAGAACCTCCTACAATTGAGCAATAGAACATAGAGATCAGTCGTAAACCTCCCAAAGTAATTTATCATAATAACCATGTCAAATTATCCATCTTAGTCTACCCTATAAACTAATGTAGTGGCCCCTTTAGGGACCTTTGCCACTACACCTGCCTAGTTTGATACATGAACAATAATGAAAATAATATAGTGGTCTACCATGTTGACTACTGCAGTGGCCCAGTTATGAACCTCGATCGCTAATATGATAAACAAATAATTTAGTAGCTCCTAATCCCTAAGTTGATCGGTCAACCCATCAATGTGTGTCTAACAAATAGGCCATTTGACTTTATTTTATGTTCATTTCTTTACTGATCATCTATTTATAATATTTAAATATGGAAAATAGACATTTATTAATTTTTTTAAAAAGTTGATTTTTGACTTAGATAGTTACTGGTCATTTTTAGCAATACCGAATAATTACGTGTCAATTTTCTAAAATATTTTAGGGCACTATCTTAAGCATAATTAAAGCCATATCAAATTTAGTCTATTACATTATTTTGGTTCACTTTTATACATGATAGGCAATAATTATAAATATAGTCCCAAAATTCAGGTCACTTTACATTTTTATGGCAGCCATTTTAGGTCCATTTTAAGTCATTTTCACACAATTTTTTAGTGCCATTTGCACTCATTTCCACACACATTCATAGGCCTAAAGCCAAGCATAATTATCTTGCTTAGATTAAGACAAAAGAGGTTTTCATTTCATGTTGCATAACAATCCAAATATGTCTAAATTTTAGTTCCCACTTTCAAGCTAAAGTTGGTACATGTTAAAGCCACTTTTACCTTATAATTTTAAGCCAATTTCAATTCCTTTTACTTGCCATTTCTTAACCTTAATAGGTATTTTAATTTCATGCATTTCTTGCTTTACTACTTATGAATTCTCACCTAAGTTATGCCATATGAACATTGCACAATTCATACCAAATATGTCATGCTATATCATACACATATACATGTCAAGTCATACCTCACTTTTCATGCCAATTGCCCCTTGCAATCTCTCAACCAATGCCTCTAATTTGCCATATACATACTTTATCCATATTCAGGCACACATAAACACATTCTAACAACACACAAGTATGTTTACACATACACAAAGCCATTACTATGCAATATAGGCCATTATACACCATGGACATGCCTCGGCCACACTAAGCACACAGACACACAAGCCTTATTTATCCATTTCATCACCTACACCTATAATGTCATCGCTAACAAGCCAATTCCCACATAATTTGCCATGATAACTTTACACATACCAAGCCTCCATAGCAAGGAACCCCCTAAGCCACACTAAGGCCTAATAGTACCTCTCTTAATTTCATTACATACAAGTATAATTCACACATCTTCCATGTCAAATAACTTAGAACCCTTACCAAAATCACCTTAGCAAGCCATATACATGCACACAAGCATACACATACCTCTTGACTAAATGAGGACCAAGCCTCTTCATGCATTCTTTTAACCAAATTACCATTCCAAGCATGCATTCCATATATAGTTAATATAAGTACATGCATAATTCACCATTACACACACTTTAGCAAAGTTTGTCACCATTTCTATATAAGACTTCTACACCAATCACACTTGAAATTCAAGGTCAATGCTTTGAATGCCTTAAATTCACATAATATACCACCAAAGGAGATATATTCTTCACTTCAATGCTAAAAGCCTAATTGCACCACACTTGGCCTTACCTTCCATACATGCCACTCCACATACAAAATTTCTTAAAAAATCACACAAGTCCCCATATCAAATTCTAAGACTATAGGCATTCTTAAAACCATAAAATCCTCTAGGAAATATATTAAAAAGAAGGAAATCACTTACACTCAAGAAGTTGCCTCTTAATAACCCTTTAATGTACACTTGCTTACACTTTGAATTTTCTTGAGCTTTATACACCTCTATGGCTTCCAAATCCTTCAAAAATCAATTAACCACACATTAAGATTATTTTTGGTGGCAATTAGGTAGACAAAAGCTTGCAAGAAATAACAAAAAATTATAAAATTAAAGAAGAAATGGCATTGAGTGCAACGAAGAAGAAAATGAGAGGGTGAGTGGGGTAGTGAGTAGCACTTGCCATATGGACACTTAGGTGTTAACTTGAAGCTTATCTAGTGGGCGAGGTTGCACGGTCACATGCCACCCCGAGCATCCCAAAAAAGCTCAATTTTGGTAGAAACTTTGGGGAATTTTTAAAAATCACATAGGCCTCCAAAAATCATTGCATTTGTTTTTAGAATTCTCAATTAGTCCTATTTATAAACTCATAAAAATTTCACAATCAAATTCCATTGATAGGATAGTTAACCAACTACCTCGATTTATATGCAAAGCTCAAACTTAAGAAAATTTGCAAATGACCTTAGAATGCAAAAATTCTTTCACTAATAGACTCAAGGGAATTTTTAACCTTTAAGGTATGGTCTTTTCAAGTCTGTTTGGACTCATCTTAGGTTATTATTGGCCTGACTCCATCTTATCCTACAACTCACTAAATTATAGCCTAAAATAATTTATTAGTCTTGCTAAATCTTTAAATAAAGTCAATTTCATCATTTTATGGTCATCATTTTATGGCTACTCAAAGATTCACGAATAGTACCCCTTGCCTCGAGCCTTGTAAAGGTGATCTAGCACTTTGAGAACACCTTTTGGCCTTAGTGCTACTATTCACCGAGCCTCAAGTTACAAGCATTACAATTCTTCCCCTCTTAAAAAAATTCATCATTAAAATTACTTGTAGTGAATAAGTGTGGATACAAAGCCATCATCTGCTCTTTAGGCTCCTATGTAGCTTTTTCTACATTATGATTCCTTTAAAGGACTTTAAGCAAAGGAATGGCTTTATTCCTCAACTGTTTCACCTCTTTGGTTAGTATTTGTATTGGTTCTTCTTTATAGCTTAAGTATAGTTGTATTTCAATATATTTTGTTGGGATTAGGTGAGAGGGATTTGATCTGTATTGCCTCAGCATTGAGATATGAAACACATCATGAATTTGTGACAACTTAGATGGCAAAGCTATCCTTTATGCTAGAGGTCTCACTCTTTTTGTGATTTCACATGGCCCAATGAATTTGGGACTTAGCTTCCCTTTTTTCCTAAATCTGTGGACCTTCTTTCATAGAGATACTTTTAAGAATACTTTTTCACCAATAGCATATTCTATATCCCTCCAATTTAGATCATCACAGGATTTTTGCCTATTAGCTATAGCTTTTAACCTTTCCCTAATAATCTTAAACTTTCTTCTACATCTCTAATTAGATCAACTCCTGAGATCTTGTTCTCCTAAGTCTCATTCCAGCATAAAGGAGTTCTACACCTTTTGCCATATTATGCTTCATATGGGGCTATGACCAAACTTATCTAATAGCTATTATTATAGGCAAACTCAGCTATAAACAAATATTGATCCCAGCTACCTTTAGCACAACTACGTAATATATCCTCAAGTACTTGTATCACCCTTTCTAATTATCCATTTGTCAAGGGGTGAAAGGCTATACTATAGGTGAATTTAGTATGTAAAGCTTCATGCAATTTGTTGCAAAACCTGGAAGTGAATCGAGGATCTCTATCAAAAATGATTGCCACAGGTACACCATGAAGTCTGACAATCTCATCAATGTATAGTTTAGCCAACTTTTCTAGTGAGTAATCCATTCTAATAGGGATAAAGCAAGCTATCTTAGTTATTCTATCAACAATCACCCACACAACATCATATCTACCTCTGGTCATAGGCAATCTGATTAAAAAGTCTATTGTCACCATTTTCCACTTCCATTCTAGTATTGCTATAGGATGTAGCAATCCAGAAGGAACTTGATATTCAACTTTTACCTATTGGCATGTTAGACATCTAGCAACATACTCTACCATATCTCTCTTCATACCTAACCACCAATAATGAGGCTTCAAGTTTAAGCACATCTTTGTACTATCAGGGTACATAGAATAATGAGCTTTATATGCCTTCTTCTATATCTATAACCTCAGGTCATCTATACTAGGTACACACAACTTGCCTTGATAATATAGGAATCCATCCTTACTCAAGTCAAATCCTAGTGCCATCCCCTTATTAACTTTACATACCAGCTGTATCAGTGACTCTTTTCTACCTTGTGCCTCCTTTATCAACTGCATGAAATTTAGTTTAACTTGAAACTCAGCCAACATATGTAATACCCATGCACTAGGGCTTTAGGAATAGCTCGAGACCTAAAAAGGGCACACGGTGTGTCGAGTCACTGGCACGAGTTTCGAGGTAGGGCACATTTCCCAATAAACTTTAAATGCTTGAAAAGGGGTGCAATTAAACTTAATAAAAATTTTACTAGAACTAGCAATTCATTTCAAGCTGTAAGTTACCCATGAAGCTAATAAAAAATTTTCTAGCGACAACTGACACGAGATATGCCCGGATGTACCCAAAAACAGTGGACCATGAAGCTTAAAAATTACATTGAGTCTAATGGTGAAGGAATTTTTGGAATCAGAGGTTGTTTGCAAATTCTCGTGATTTTTTAGGTCGGCACAAAAATTAAGGTAGTTTGAAAATTGAATTATCGAAGGAATTGGGCCACAAAAAATTTTGAGCATGCAATTACGATTAAATAAGGAATTTTGAAACAAACAACTTATTTTTTTGACATCATTTGGGATTTTTTAGGTTTTCAGTAAAACTGTAATTTTCTAAAAATTTTGCTAGCCTAGTTCCTGAAGGAATTAGGTTGTGAAACTTTAAAAGACTCTAATTAGATGTATTTGTGGATTTTATAAACAAATGTGACAATTTTTAAAGGTTCGAGCAGCCATAGAAAAATTCCCAAAGTTCTTTTACTAATCGAGTTACCACGAAACGCTCGATTTTATATTCAAGTAATTCTTAATGGAATTTTGTTGCAAAATTTTGTACGCATGAAATTGGGGTCAAATGATTAATTTAGGAATGAACGATGAATTTTTTTGATAATCATGTGATTTTTAAAAAATCCCCGAAGTTAGCAGCCCCTATGTTCAGTAATTTAAATCCTAAGGTGTTCGGGAGCCTCGTAACATGAATCGAGAGCCCCTTAATCCCACTTAGTAACTGTGCCACATGGGCACAGCTCCTAAAAACCATGAGGCCACTAGCTCTCATTGAAATTCTTTTCTTTTCTTCCTTTCTTTCTCTTCCTCCTTACCAAAAATCCTCGTCACATTTTTTCTCTTTTCTTCCCCTGTCCCAAGCTATTTCAACCAGCAATTCTCATAGATTACCCCCTAGAATTCATGCTAGATGATGAAGAAAAGATGCTAAGGGGGAATGGCCAGCCATGGGAATGGTTGAGATGCCATGAAAAGTAAGGGAAGATGGAGAATTCAATGGATAACAAAGGATTTCAAAGCTATGGTAAGTTAATTTTTTGAATTTCTATTTTGGCTTTTTGGAAGCTTTCTTTCTCTTAAGCTTAATAAAGGTCCTATGGTGGTTAATGTGAGGAGAAAGCATGAAGGACAACAAGGAGGGATGAGGTTGAACTTGAAGATGGCAAGCTTCATTAAGGTGTTAGTGAATTTAATTCAATTAGAAGTTTGCCTCCCTCTCTTTCTCATTTTACTTTCATTTTTTTCTGTTTTTTTCTGTTGGTTCCTTATTGGCTGAAGTGTAGACAATTGCAATAGGTAGGATTCAAGTTAATAGGAACTTACCATGGTTTGTTTTCTTTTGACCTTTGTGGCATTGGATGAAATTCTTAGCTATATACTTTCTTAGAAAGGGTGTGAACATGATTTCTGCTAGATGTAAGTGTTTGTGCCGTGGTTTTTTTTTAATGTGGAATGGATGACATGGTAAGGTGAGTTCTAAAATATTAGTAAGAATGGTGCATGTGCGCCTTGGTAGTAAATTGTGTGTGGGGTAACATGAATTTGGTGTGTGTGTAGGTGTATCTATTTGCTGCCTTATGCATGAGTAGGAAACTTTTGTAGGGGATGCCTATGTTGTCATGAGTGAGCGAGTGATGTATGGCTTCAAGATATTTTAATAAGATTATCATTGTGTTGATAATATAATTGTGTAATAATTTGTGTAAAGCATGCATGCATAGAGGGTAATTATTAATTGAAA
>CANXYI011182760.1:0-14008 GCA_948208565.1 Hura crepitans
ACGGTTTTTTGAGTTCTGTCAATGAAAAAAGCAGAAGCAAGGTATTAAAGAGCAGGGACATAGCAGAACGATCTGCTTTGTTAGATCGAACAATAATTTTAACTCAACGATGAAAATCGTTCTGCATGCAGTGCAAAGACACATCTTAGTATTGCTCGCTAAGCAAGAAAAAAAATTATAAAATTATCTACATCCATATCTATGCGAAAACTTTTTTAGACAAAGTTAACCCACCACAACCGAACAACCCGAACTAATTAAAAAAAAAAAAAATCTTATTGCAAATTCAGAATTTGAACCCACTGCATTTGAAATGAAAATTTGAAAACAACACTGAATTTGATTGCAGATTTGAACCCCACTCAACATTGTCAAGCAATATTTTGATTGACAACAATTCCAAAATCAGAGCCACAATGAAGAAGACAAATAAAAAAAGTACACAAAACAGAGCAATGGCAGTATCTCAACAAATCCAAGTCATTAGAGTAACAAGTCCAGAAGTAAGCAATAGCAGTAACGCAATAGCAGTAACGCAATCACACTAACGCAGCACTACCAGTAACTCAACAGATCCAATAATCCGAGTAAGTTGGCAGTAAACAAACATGCAATCACCCATCACAGTTCAGGCTTTTTTTTTAAAAAAAAAAGAGCATAAATTAGTAAACAGTAATTACCGATATATGTCTGTGATCGTCAATGTCGTTTGAATCTGATAACTGATGAAGATCCCAAAAACTCGCAAGCTGGATGGGATTTCGACTTCACCTGATGCCGCAACTGAGAGGACTCCTTCAACTTCAAGGGATTTCGACTCTTTAACAGCCACTCTTGATTATTTAGTTTAACAGATTTCTTGGAAATTCCAGGGAAAAATGGGACTAGGAGCTTTCTAGGGATTTTGTTTGGAATAGGGACGGAATGTCTTGCAAATTCTAACGGAGAAGAGAGCGGCTGAAGTGAACACGAGTGGTTTTCAGGTTTTGCGTCTTTGCTCATTAATCAGCAAGCCTTTCTTATGGGTTTCGGGTCGGATTAAGCAATTTTCCCACCTGACCCGATCCGATGAATCAAATAATCCTTCTTAAATTTTGAGTCCAATTATTCTAATATTTTTTATTAATAGAATCTTGTTCACCTTTAATTATTAATACAAATAAATATTTTCTAAAATATATTCGAGTACTCAATAGTGATAAATTTTCATAAAAAATAATTGATATAATAAAGAACTTAACATATATATATATATAATGTGATTAAAATCCAACCAACATTGAACTGGGCAGCAAATTGATCAGGTTCAATTGAATTTTTTAAAAGTAATATTATATTAAATAAATTTTATAAAAATAATAAAATTAGTAAATAGTTAGTACATATAAAAATAAGTTTAAAAATAATAATATAATAAATTATTACTAAAAAAATATAAAAAGTTCAATAACTTAGAAAAAATAAAAATGATTTATTTATATGATAAAATTTAGAAAAAAATTCAATGATAAAAATTAATATGTTTCTATTTTATTTAATATAATTTATTTATAATTTTTTATTTTTAATTAAATAACTTTATTAAAAATAGTTAAGTTTAAAATATTCTTTTTTTATCAATTAAAATATAATTAATTGAATAAAATTTATAATTAATATTATTAAATTGCTTTTTAAATCAAAAAAATAACTTAAAAGTAGTAAATATTATAAAAAAAGATACTAAAAAAAATTATAAATCTAAAATAATATAAACTAAATATAAAAAAAAAAGTAAAAATGTGAAATTTTCGATATAATCTAATTTTTTTTTTGTTTCTGATTCGACAGAGTTTCTTCCATTCAAATCAATTTTTTGACAATTCAACTATCAACACTAAAATTTGTCCGAATTAATTTTCGATTTCCAACAGGATCGGTCTTATTTTAATAACATGGATTATACCTGCATATTGAATAACAGTAGCCAGGGATGCACTATTTATTTTTTATTTTTCAAAGGGCATTATTTGATTTTTTTAAGATAAAACGAAATATTTTTTATTGCTAAAATTATGATTACAATACATTTAAGGTTGCTCATTAATCAAATTGTAAATCGATGAAGTGGTTTAAACTTTACATAAATTAGAATGGGCTTTCAAAAAGGAATTATATTTGTTTGATTTTTCAAAAATTGGAAAAAAATAATTAAAATATATTTTTTCATTAGATAGAATTTTACGTCTAATAAATAAACTACTTTATTATTAATGCGTTAAATTAAAATGTCTAATCTTTTTAGTATATTCAGATTATGTAGATTGTGATCTTTTCGCGTTTTAAATTATTTTATATAACAAATTTTTGCATGTATTACTATTAAATTAATATAATTTAATGATTTAATGTCATGATTATCTTAAAAGTATTATCAACTAAATGTGGATATGTATTTTAATTAAATTGAATATTATATAAAATTTTTAATTTTCATGTATTAAATAATTATTTTTTATAAGGATTTTTCGTTTCTTTTGCTGCAAATAAATAAGTTATTTTAGATAAAATTAAAATTATTAAATAATTCTTTGTTAAATCAATTATAAATTATAATTAAATAATTCTAAAATAGGATTTTGTTTTAGTGGTTAGAAGATTATAAACTTTTACTTCTATAAATTATCTTTATTTTTTCATAAATTCTTCATTTAATAATTTACAGTATCAATTTTGTCAGCAAAATTTATATTATCAGTTTAATTCATTAGAAAACAAAATTTTAACAAAATAATAAAATAACTGAAATATTATTTTATATACAAATAGATGCATATCTTTAAAATTTTTTAATAATAAATTTAATTATTTTTAATATTGTAATTTCAATCCTAACAAATTCTCAGCAATATAAACCGAAAATAAAATGCAAAGATTGAATGGATTGAAGTAAAGCATGTTAACAAAATAAAATTATGTTTAATAGTTTGTATGTACACACGCATATACACTTAACCAATTCTCAGCAATATAACCCGAAAATAAAAATTAAAAATTGAATGGATTGGAGTAAAGTATGTTAACAAAATAAAATTATATTTAATAATAAATTCAACATAATTATATTTACAAAAAATTTTATATACAATTAAATTTATTTGTTTTCTCAAATAGATTAACTAATAAATCGTGACTAAATACATTGATTAATGAGTTCAAAATATTGTATAATAATAATAACAACATCAAAATAATATGAAATTATCAATTCTTAATTTTACTCCAAAATTAACTGCATTTCGATAAATTAACTTTTTTTAAAGGATATCGACGAATTAAAGTTATAAATGCCACGAATTCAAATAGTTTTATATGTAGTTAAAAATAATAATTTTTTATATTTAATTTTATTTGTGAAATTAAAATTTATCTTACAAAGTTAAGCGGCACATATGCTTTATTTATAAATCATTATATCGATAAGTATAGTTCAATTTCTCTTAATTTCATTTATATTTCCTCTGCCTTCTCCTTTAATTTTTATTTACCGTCACTTTTTTGACACGACGTAGTATCGGGCAAGTCATATATAAATAACCCGCAAAGCAGCGGCCTTTAAACCCTTAAACCCTACACATTTGCAGCGAAAAAACTCCGGCTGTACCAGAGACGCAGAGATTCAATTGAAGCTATATTAATACGTCAAAAAACTAAAACTGGTCGATTCTATACTCCCGGATTGATTTAAGTGCAATTTTTTCTTATGCTTTTTCGATAATTTCTTGTTCAGTCTTTGTTTTCTCTTTAAAGATTTCTTAGCCACTTCTGAAAATCGCCTCTCCAGTCTCTAGAAATCCAGTGCACGGATTTTTTCTTATTCTTTTTTATTCAAAGAAGTTTCGTTGGTTTTACTAAATTGTCATGGTTGTTCACTTTCTGGGTATGCAGGTTTACTTAGCTAAATTTTAAGGGAGGTGTTCCGCACGAGTTTACACATAACATACATATAAAGTTTTGACAGACATTTTTTAATATCAATTTTGACATAAAATTTTCAGTATATAAAGAGATATACGGACAGTATTTGAGGTTTTTAACAGATGGCAATGGACGGGAGTTTCATTCTGGAATCTGCAGTGAAGAGGTTCCTTTCGCGTTTTCCAGAGCTGGAAAGAATTCAGAAGCTGAATGATCTTGCAAAGAAGGTAGTTTTCGTAGTTTTCCTCTGATTGTCGCCACAAGAGAAGTCTAATGCATAATTAGGCTTTTGGTCTCTGTGGAGTACTTGCTAGGCTTTGCTTCTAATTCCTGGGGTTTCTTTTTGTTTTTGGTTTGAGGGAAGTTGAAAGCTCTATAGTTAAATCTTTTTGTTTCCTTTATTATTTGGGTCGAATAATTGGTGATCGTGATATTTTGTTGATAGTGAAATACTGATTATTGGTTTACAGCAATTAGACAACGCCATTAAAATCCAATGGATGACGTGACTACTTCTTTCTGGTCATTTTTGTTAAAATTTTTCTTTCTGAATATATGTCACTCAGGGACGCATGGCAACAGAACAAGAAGTCATAAGTTCAATGGCAGAAATTTTTCTGAACCCAAATTACACAATCCCCTTGATTGGGTGTTTCAGGCCAATAATTCAAAAAATCATAGATGAAACTGTGTCCTTGCTCAGCCAGTGCAATCTGAGCTCTGATGTTGACAAGGCAGTGATGGATCCAAGAAACTTTGTCAGTGGAGAATCTGCTTATGTTATTGACCACTGTGTTCGAAGTGGAGATGGTCTGATTCTTCATGAGCTTGGTTGCCTAGCCTTCTGTCGTGCCCTTCATTTGGATCATTCTTTACTGGGGTATGCTGATGTGAACTATTTTGTGCCCCTTTAGCTTGCTATATTATGCTTATGTTAATTCATAGATATGGACTATAGCATAAAGAGGTTATTGTTAGGTTTAAACAAGAACATGGACAATCTTTTGATTGTGCTTATTCTATGATTTGTAAGCATCAGGTAGTTCTTATTAATATCCTAATTTTCATCTATATGCCAGGTCTCTCGCTCTTTGCCATGGGGTATTGAATGCCGAAATGTTTATGTTTAGTTTGGGTTTTGTCTTTAAATCTTTTAGGGACAAGGTGGTATTCATGGCCAATTTTTGAGCATGTTTAGCAGGGGCTTTCCCAAGTCTGTTGTAGATATATTTGACTTGATTTAAAGGTGCTACTTTCTTTGTGGTTTTGGTTTGTGTTGATTGTTGAGATTTCTTATTTTACTAGGATACTGTATTTTCTATGTTATGATATTTTATTCTTCTAGCTTAAAAAAAAAAATTACTTTCCTAGTTGTGTGTATATGTGTTTTGCATGCATAGGTATCTCTGTGTGTCTTTTCCTGTAAGCAAGTTATGGTGGAATTGCAAAGCGTTGTTCATCTAATGGTCAACCAATGTTGTCTATTTCCTCCTTAAAATCAAGATCTTGGCCTGAATGTGGGCTTTATTTCATTGGGATATCTTCCAAAAGCTCTTACTATTTCTTGATATGGTTTCTATTTTTCCATGTTTAATTGTAAGTTTAAGGAATTGGACCTTTGTAATATGGTTGATTAGGCAATATGGAATTGTCAATTCAAGTTAAACTTGTGATATTTGGCTATTCTGGTTACACATGAAATGTATCTGGCTACATGGTTCAGGTCAGTAACAACTTACTTCAATTTTGCTCCGCCGCCTTTTGAACGCATTTCAAGGAAGAGATTAGTCCTTGAGCATTTTCAGGTAATTTTAATGGTTTATAATGTTAAGTATCTGATTTTTGAATTGGAAGTTGGTGAGCTCATTTACTGGCCAGTGAATAATGTATGTCTAAGAAGAATTAGCCTCAGTAGGACTAGAATTTACATCCTCTGATCTACTATTAATTGCTTCAATTGGCTGCATAACATTTGGCATATGTTGAAATGCTTATTTGCCCTTTATTATTGGTTTTTTGAGAATTTTCATTAATCTTCAACTTAACTCTTATTGCATAAAATTGGGATTTGATTCTTGATTCAAATATCTATTTGATAACTTCAATTATTTTTTCAATCTTAATAGGTTCTAAGGAATTGCTTACTTGCTGCACGGGTATCTTATCGCCTCCTCCTTATCAATCCTGAGTTCTTTGCTGGAAGATGGGATTGGTCTTTTTTTTTGGAGCTTGTGAAGATAACTCTAAATTTCCCCGATGCCTTGGAAGATAAGGAAATTTCAGATGTAAGATGGTGTGGGATACAAATACTCTCGGTCATCTGTAAAATGAGTGACAAAGCAATTGAGAATTTTGATGTTGGAGCTGTAGAGGCAGCTTCTTGTTTATTGCGGTGGGCTCAATAAAAATTGACCGTTTAATGTTTTCATTTGTTTTTCCCCCCTTCCATAATACTTGCCTTCTTCTGCTTTTTTCAGATGGGAGGAGTTCTGTCAAGATGTAGCTACAGAGAAGGCAGGCATGTTTGTTGAATCATCCGAAAGCACAACATTGATTTCTATTGATGGAAGAGTTGATTGCAGCCTGCAAAACACTCTGATGCCGTGTAATCATAATTCATCAGCTTCATCAGAATTTCGTAAAATTGAGCCAGTATTTAAGAGTCGAAGGTGTGGTACATGGTATGGAGTTATCACTGAAAATAGATATGCGTTCTTGGATTTTCATTATTAAATCATTGTCAATTTATCATCATGATTTTAACTTTGTAACAAATTGGTGACTGATATTTCTAGTTCTTTTTGTTGGGACTATTTACCGAAAATTAGGTCTTTCTTTTAACATGTTTGTTTAATATGTATATTGATGGTTCTCTTTGTAATGGATCCCTTTTCTGCTGTAGGAATGATAGATCAGGAGGCAAGCCATTCATAATGGCATCCACTGTGAAGAAAACTGTTGAAATGGTACTCCTAGCAGTGAGTCAAAGGTGGCCTGTACTCTTGTATGGCCCTTCTGGTGCTGGGAAAACTGCTCTCATTAGCAAGTTGGCTCAGGATTATGGGAATCAAGGTTTTTCGATTTGTTATGTTGAGACTTAGGGTATGTGATGTTGGGTTTATTTTCTGAACTGTTCCCTGATGGTTATTACTTTATGTTTATGCAAAACAGTTCTCTTTATTCACATGGATGAACAAATTGATGGAAAAACCTTGATTGGAACTTATGTTTGTGCTGAGCAACCCGGTGAATTTAGATGGCAGCCTGGATCACTTGTCCAGGTTTATTGCCCTCTTAAAAAAATTGATTTCTGCTGCTGTGAATGTGCTTTATACGTTTAATATTGTAAATTTTCTTTTACAACAGGCTCTTCTGAATGGATACTGGGTTGTTTTTGAGGACATTGACAAAGCACCACCAGACGTGCAATCCATCTTATTACCTGTGCTGGAAGGTGCAAGTTTCTTTGTAACTGGTCATGGGGAGGTAACTCTTTTCTTTTCATTGCCATTTTTTATGAAGAGCATTTTATAGTCATGCTATTTTGATAGTCATAAACTTCAAAAAAGCTGAACAAAATTTTGTTATAGCTCATGTGCGAATTGTGTCATGAACTTTAAAAAAGCTGAGCAAAATTTTATTAGCTCATGTGCAAATTGTGTGGCATCTAGGTGTGGTTAGTGATTTCAGGTAGTATGGAAAGGATTTTTTTTTTTTTAATCTGATCTTACACAAGCATATGCATGTTAATTTTATGTAGTTTCTGTGCTTCCTTATGTTGTCCTCCTTTCTTTCTTGCTCTTTTTGTGCCTCGTAAGGGTATGAAGATGAAAGATATGTGTCTTTTCAGGAAATAAGAGTACCAGAAAGCTTTCGGCTATTTTCCACAGTTACTACTACCAAAACTGAACCATTTTGGAAAGTAGGAGGTTTGTATTATTGATCTTCCAAATATGAAAATTTGTCTCAAATTGTTGCTCAAGGATTTTAAGCTGGTTTATACCAGTTCAGACTTGTGTAGAGAATTAGAACTGTTCATAGTGGCTGAAGTAGAGAGTTATTTTCTTTTGGTGGTAGGTGGAAATTTACTTAGCATTCTTTGGAGGAGAGTGATGATTGGGCTGCCAAATAACGATGACATGCAAAACATAGTGAAAGCTTTATATCCGGATTTAAAGCCTCTTGCTGGGAAACTTATAGGTAGGGATAATCTTGTCAAGAACTTCTCATTTGAGAATAAGGACCACTTCCTAATTTTTTTCCTTCTACTGTCTCAGAAACATTTGAGAGAGTTAACTGTGTTTTTATGCACCATGATTTCGGATTTATGTCTGGAAATTCTGCTCTAAATGAATCTCCTGGCCGGTTCTCATTACGGTAATGAGTCAATGCTTGAAGCATCTAATCTTTATTACTAGCAACTTGATTTTTGTAACTACAACTTTCGGATCCTTGTCATAGGGATCTCATTAAATGGTGCAAACGAATAGTGGGGTTAGGCTTTAGCCCCATGGAGGATGTAGTGACAGCCTATCAGTGTCATTGTATCTATCAAGAGGTTTGATTCTGTCACCTGTACCTTGTGATCTCCATAAATTACCTGATACTTTGCTTTACTCACACACGTGCACATATGCATGATGAACTTAATGGCTTCTTTTTACAGGGGGTAGATATATTTGCGGTATCTTCGTCTTCGACTAATACTCGAGCAGCTATAATGAAAGAAATTGCAAAGTTGTGGATGGTTCCCCTAGCTGACTCGGGAGCCCCATCTCCTTATAAACCTGAAATTCAGGTACCTTGTTGTCTTGGATGCTATGGATGGCATGACTTTTAGGTCTGCTGTTTCTTACTCGTGTAAATTCAACTGCAGGGTTTGATTGCAGAACTAAGAATTGGACGAGTTACGCTTCAGCGCAATGAAACTGTGGTTTGTGTAAACATTATAGGTTATTTCAATTTAATTTATTTTCGTTTGTCTGTTTCATTAAGAATTTGGGTGATGTTTTCAGTCGCATGGCCTAGATAGACTTGTCAAGATGCGTAGTTCTCTGCATATACTTGAGAGAGTATCTTGCTCTGTCAAGCACAATGAGGCTGTTCTCTTGGTTGGTGAAACTGGAACTGGGAAGACTACAATTGTTCAGAATCTGGCTAAAATGCTTGGCCAGAGGCTTACTGTTTTGGTATGGACAAATTGGGATCTCTCTATTCATAGTGTGTTCCTAGATTTATGCATCTGCAGGAGTAGGTATCTTCATGTGGCTATTGACTGTTATTGTGGTTTTGTTTCTCTTCCAGAATTTGAGTCAACAGAGTGATGTTGCTGATTTATTAGGAGGATTTAAGCCCATAGATCCACAATCTATTTGTGTTCCCCTTTACAAGGAGTTTGAATCTCTTTTTTCTAAGACATTCTCTGTGAAGGTATTATTTGCCTTTTGGAACTATTAAATTTGGTGTTTACTATTATTTGCCTGCCTAAATAACTTCTTGTGTGATATGCTGATTTCTAGGAAAATGATAAACTTTATGCCTACTTGCAAAAGAAACTGAGAAAGAAGGACTGGAATATGTTATTGAGTGCATTTAAGAAGTATGTAGATGTTGTTTCCAAGAAAGTACAGGTTGAAAAATCTGGGTCTGGGAAGAAGCGGAAAAAACAATTAGATGAAGAAATTCTTAGAAGTTGGGAGAATTTGTCTATGAAACTTGAAACTGCCCGTGGGCAAATTGGCTCCTCATCTGGAATGATATTTTCATTTGTAGAGGGAGCCTTTGTAACCGCACTTAGAAATGGAGAGTGGATTTTGCTTGATGAGGTTAATTTAGCACCTCCTGAGACCTTGCAGAGAATTACTGGTGTTCTTGAAGGAGACTATGGATCACTCTGTTTAGCTGAAAGAGGTGATGTCAGTCATATACCTAGACATCCTAGTTTTCGTATATTTGCCTGTATGAATCCTGCAACTGATGCTGGAAAGAGAGACTTGCCCCACTCTTTGCGAAGCAGATTTACAGAGTACTTTGTTGATGATGTGTTAGATAAAGAGGATTTGAAATTATTTATTAACAAATTCATGGAGGAAACCTGCTCAAACTGTGAACTAGAACAAAGAATAATCGATTTCTATGAAATGGCAAAAGTGAAATCTGAAGAAAAGCTGCAAGATGGTGCTAATCAGAAGCCTCAATACAGTTTAAGGTCTTTATACCGTGCACTGGAGTATACAAGAGAGGCAAAGGGAAAATTTGGGTTTCAAAAAGCTGTTTATGATGGTTTCTGCATGTTTTTTCTTACCATGTTGGATAAATCCAGTGCCAAGATTATGAAAGAGATGATCAAGCATAAGCTGTTAGGGGGAAATAAACCTCTGTCAGTACCTTTTGATGCTTATTTAAAAGTTAAACAAGACTCTTGCTTTGATGAATTCTTGGAGAATTATGTTTTGACAAAGAGTGTCAAAAAGCAACTTGAGAACTTGACACGTGCTGTTTTCATCAAGCGATATCCTGTGCTGTTACAGGGGCCTACTTCTAGTGGAAAGACGAGCCTTGTTCAGTATCTTGCTGCAAGAACTGGTCATGAATTTGTACGGATAAATAACCATGAACACACTGATCTGCAGGAATATTTAGGTTCTTACATATCTGATGCTCATGGAAAGCTCATATTTCATGAAGGTGTGTTGGTTAAGGCAGTTCGGAATGGTTATTGGATAGTTTTAGATGAGCTAAATCTTGCCCCATCTGATGTGCTAGAAGCATTAAATCGGTTGTTAGATGACAATAGGGAACTTTTTGTGCCTGAGCTTCGTGAAACCATAAGGGCACACCCAAATTTTATGCTTTTTGCTACTCAAAATCCACCTACTGTCTATGGTGGACGTAAAATGCTTTCTCGAGCATTTCGCAATCGTTTTGTGGAGGTTCATGTGGATGAAATTCCAGATTATGAGTTGAGCACAATAATAGAGAAGAGATGCAAAATCCCTGGAAGCCGTGCTAAGATCATGGTTGAAGTCATGAAAGAGTTGCAGTTGCACAGGCAGCAGAGCAATGTGTTTGCTGGGAAACATGGGTTTGTAACTCCAAGAGACTTATTTCGTTGGGCTAACCGTTTGAAAAACTGTGGTGATACTAGAGAAGTTATGGCAGAACATGGTTACTATCTTCTGGCAGACAGACTGCGAGATGATGGAGAGAAACTTGTAGTTCAAGAAATCCTGGAAAACCATCTGCGCGTCAAAATTGTTAAAGATAATTTATATAAGGTATCTTCCCTGTAAGCTACATGCTATTATAGGTGCTTGAGCTTAATGTCAGTAGTTTTGGAGTACATATTAATTGTAGTGGATTGAAACTCGTGATAATTCTTCAAAGGTTGGATGCATGCAATGAACCTGTAGAAATATATTAAATTATTCTGTGAGAGTAACTGGAATGGATTTGCATCATGTAGAACAGATTTTGTTGGAAATGTGTCACACATACTCAAGGGCATGTTCTTAATTTATACTAAAAATTGATTTCTGTCGATGGTCAATGTCTGAACAAGATGTGATCTGAATTGCAATTGTGAGGGGATTTTCAAAGTTTTTGCCTTCACACGCATCTCTGTGTGCTACAATACGAGCTCAGTGTTATAGCAACACATGCTAGTAATGATGTTTGTGAATAGTTGCAATGTGGTTTTATGGTCATAATATTAAGTGTTCACTGCCTATAGCAAATGACCTACTATCAAACTATACAGTGTGGCAACTTTTCTTTTTTCTTCTCTCTCTCTTTCTTTTATGTAATGTCCTTCAATTCCTTTAACTTGCAAAGTATTCGGTACAAGGTACTTGGATATTTGTTTCTAGTAATTGCTTCTGTCGTTGTTTTATTTTAAAGGAGCTTTGTAACCTGAAGGAGTGGTTCATTCATTCTTATCTACATTGGTTTATCCAGGACTCATTTGGAAGGGACTCCCAATCTATTAAAAGGGACTCAGAGAATCTTGGAAAGTATGAACTTGATATTCTTTCCTGGCGTTAGAGTGTTTTACTTTTTGTGAATTATGTTCTCTTAATTGTTGTTATGGTTATTGCAGCATTATCTTGACTAGAAGTATGAGAAGATTGTACTTTCTCGTTAAGCGTTGCTATGAGTTACGTGAGCCTGTACTGCTTGTTGGTGAAACTGGTGGTGGAAAGACTACTGTTTGTCAATTGCTGAGTAACACATTGGATTTAAAACTGCACATTTTGAATTGCCATCAGTACTCAGAAACATCTGATTTCCTTGGGGTTTGTTTCTTATAATGTCTTTTGCGTTGTTTAATGTGCCCTTTTTGAAGCTGGCTATTTGAGTCCCTTGAGCAAATAGAAATTTAATTGGTGAATTTCTGAACAGGGGTTCTTTCCTATCAGAGAGAGATCAAGACTGACATCAGAATTTAAATATATAATAGAAAAGTTGAGGCTCTCCAAGCCTTATGTCATTTTTCCTGAGGTCTTGGTGAGAATTCTCATGCCATATTTTTGCCATTTTTCCTCAAATGATTTAGCAATAGATAATATGTGTGGAGCATTCTTTCGGTGCAGGAAATATCTGCTGATATTCGCCAGGCTTGTTCAACCCTTGATCATCTAGCTAAAATAATAACTAGTTACAGACAGTGCTTGGTTCCATGTCCTGATATCACTGAGCAAGATATTGATAACCTTCATGAGATGAAAATGAACCTTAGTCAGCTGCACCAGAAGTGGCAGACAATATTCACATGGCAAGATGGGCCACTTGTGCAGGCCATGAAGTCTGGTGATCTATTTCTTCTTGATGAAATTTCATTGGCTGATGACAGTGTACTGGAAAGATTGAATAGTGTTTTAGAGCCTGAAAGAAAGCTGGTGGGTTTCTCTCATCGTAAATCTGGTTTAGCAAATGTCTCTATAACTGCTTTTTGAATGATGTTTAAATTGCTTTTGAGTGTTAGGTCAAATTTTCCATGTTGATTCCAGAGTCTTCACAATCCTTCTCTGTTAGATGTCATCAATATTTGTTCTCACATTATATCTTTTTTTTTATTTTTTTATGTAGATAAATAAGTACATCAATTTGCTTAATTTTTCTGAGACCCAAATCCAATTTTTAAGCATTAGAATATGTTGCTGTGCAGATGATTCTCACTTGGTATTCTAATTAATTGATCAAAGTAATTCTAACTTGGAATCCTTTATATCTTGCTTCCATTTGCAGTCTTTGGCCGAGAAAGGAGGGTCTCTTTTGGAAGAGATTGCCGCTCATGAAAACTTTTTAGTGCTTGCAACGATGAATCCTGGAGGTGATTATGGTAAAAAGGAATTATCTCCAGCTCTTCGTAACCGTTTTACAGAGATATGGGTACCTTCTGTGAGTGAGCTGGATGAACTTAAAGTGATTGCTTCAAACAGGTATATCTGGTTGAAGAACTTGATCCTTGAGCTAGCATTTATTGATGTGATGAACTCTTCTTTCTCATTTTTTTTCTTCCAATTATTTTACCTGCAGATTTTCTGGTCCAGATTTCTCCTATATTGTTGACGCTATGATAAATTTCTGGGAGGTTAGCTCTGTTATGTAAACTTTTTCTTTGTCTTGTTCTTCTTCTTCATTGTGGCTCTGCGTTTGGATTGTTCTGAATTTGCAATAAAAATACTGCTTGACAATGTCGAGTGGGGTTCGAATCTGCAATCAAATTCAGTGTTTTCAAATTTTTATTTTACCTTTTAATGGATGTGTAAAAGTTATTATACCTCTGGTATTTTAAATCTCAAATTCGAACATATATAAATGTGCACGTTTCCCAACTACTGCTGATGTTCTCTCTTCTAGTGGTTGATCATCTTTGTTCATACCCATCATCAGATGACTGTATGCAAATGTCTCTAATTTGTTGAGCGTTACTGATAATTTGTGGGCTGTCCCTAGCTGACGCAAAAATTTTGAGAGATTAATCTTTTACTAAAGATATGTGTTGTGGTCCCCAATTTGTGGATCGGAACACTGGGCGATAAATCAAACT
>CANXYI011182779.1:0-17752 GCA_948208565.1 Hura crepitans
TATCTTTATCTTTTAAGGTTTAGCTATATGCCAAACCAATCTTCCTCTTTCCTAGGATTTAACTACATGTTAATCTAATAGCTAATACATTAACTTTATCTTTTCATATTCAGCTCTACAATAATTCGACTAACATTCAAGTCACCAAAAACACTTACACAGCATGGAACTTCATCCTCAGCTGATGAAAGCCAGGTATGCAATCATAAACCTATTTAATTAAATAAATACTAATTTTTATTTCTTTTATAGGTGTAGAGATTATGTGTTTTTATCGGGGACGAGAGTTGTTTAGTAGAGTCACCACCTGGCCTCTACACCAGGACCTCTGATCATTTGTACTAGAAAGGTTCAGAATTTAGATCTTATTTATGCCTTAATAATATGCCTTCTTTGTATATTGTAATGTTTATCAATCCCATATCAAGTAACCACGCATTATATTTAAAGTGTCTGTGTCACCTTTTCATGTATAAAAAGTAAATTATGATATTTAAAGAATACAACAATTATATTGTACATCTAGAAAGTGGGTCATTGATTAGTTATTATTTGACCTGACAATTACTCGTAATTTTATAAGAATTGGTGTTAATTGCCTAACTCCTATCTCTAGGAGATAGGCCTTTATTAAAATACATGTTTCATGTGACTTTTGATTATAGAAAACTTAAAACCATTTTGTTTAAGAAAATGCCAATTAATTAGTTTTAGAAAACCATTTTAATTTGAGATTAGGATTTTACGTGTAAAATAATTTATTTACTACTTATTACAACCTAAAATAATCCAAAAGATATAATAAGTAAAAAACCAAAGGAAATAAAATAGAACGCTTAATTTCTCTAACTTTTTTTTAATGTTGCCACTACTTTGTTAAACATGCCTTTAGTCACAAATTGACTTTCACCTTAGGTTTTAAGTCTAGTCGACATTTTTGTGGTAATGAGTGTTAAAGGAAGCAGAAGGTTGAGTCTTTTCCTTTGAAGAGCCTAAGTGAAATATGATCCTTATAGTTAGCATGATATATTTGTTAATATGATATGATATATGCTTTAAGCATTAATAATGCTATGTTATGCTTAAATTACATGGATGATTGTAAGATTGAATGTTAGCGATGCATGTGATATATACATGATATGCCTAGACATAATATGGATTATATGCTGGATTATGGTATGCCAAGTGTATGTATGGGATATAACTTTTATGATTCAAATGCATGTGATATGTGCATAATGTGCCTAAACATAATATGGATTATGGTATGCCAAGTGTATGCATGATGAGTGAACTCTACATGATAGATGATATGTGTCTATGTATGGTATGCCAAATGTGAATGTATGGATATGTAGAGTATGGTTAATACATGTATGGATGAATAATGCATGACTAAGCCTAAGTAATATGAAGTCATAGTGTCTAGTAAATGCTATGATTTTTAGTGATGCATGATTCCTAATGATGCTTATTAGTCATTGATCCATCTTTTAGGAGTGAGCTTTGAATGTTGATGTGATCTAGGCTTTTACCCTTTTTATATTAAAGTCAAAATACATTTATACAAATGACTGAAAATAAATTCATTGTCTCATTTTATTAAAAAGTAATTGAAAAGATTGCAAAAGCTCATGACTAAGCTGAACTAAACTAAAAAGAAAAAGGGAGTGAGGAGCTTCTAAGCTTTTGGATTAAGTATCTGCATGTTGTCAATAAGATTTTGGATGGCATGACAAAGGTTCTTACACTTGTCTATGAAATGCCTTGTCTTCTAGTGATAGTCATAATATAAATCATTCTTATGCTTAACTAAGAGTGGTCCTTTAAAGGTTAGTATTATAAGGGTTAAAGCTTGCCTTCTTTCATAAGCTTGTTTAAGCACTAAGACATAGGTCTACCCAATTTGGAGAAGCATCGAGTGTTGACCATGTTAACATCTGTATTTTGACTAGAGTCGTTATTGCCATTCCCATATGGTAATGCCTTTAGTAGAAAGCCTCATTTTCATGTAATTATTAGCATTCCTAATGAACATTTTGATCTAGTTAATGTCATTAGGTTTATTCTTTATTTTAAGTACCTTGTCCCTTTATCATTCTAAATATTCTAAAAAGGATTCATAAGGTTTTGGCACACCAATTCCATTTCTGTGAGGGTTACCTCGATGGATGTACTATTTGAGTATTGTTTATTAAATACATGGGCCAACTCTTCCTAGTTTACTTTGATATTCCTTTCTAAGCTATGGTATCAGTCTAGGGCTTACCCAGTTAAAGACATACTAAACAAACTCACCATTTATGCTTTCGATAGGTTGGTTGATCTCATGGCTACTGCATACTACTTTAAGTGAGTCCTCGGGTTAGAAGTGCAATCAAACTTACTCAAATTTGGCATCTTGAACTTGTGAGATATGGCATGATCAGGCTTTAGACTACTGTCTTTTAGGTTGATATCTTTGCCCTCGGTCACTAGGTGACTCATGGCCTCTAGCTTTGCATTCAGTTCTTTGATAGGATCCTTCTTATCATATTTGGTTAGTGGAACTTTATTATAGCTAGGCTTAATAAGGGGTATTTCTTCATCAGAAAGCTAGCCATCAACCATCTCTTTCTTACTATTGTCAGTAGTAAAAGCTTGACCTTTATCTTGTTGGGCATATATACTTGATAATGCATTGGTTATAGTAGCCATCATCCTTTTCTCTATTCCTAGAGGACTTCATTTAGCATGGTCTTCATCACTAGTTCATCTTTAGGTATGATCATTCTCTTTAGTGGATTGCAGATGGATCAATAGTGACTACAAAATAAAAGGTTAGTGATAATGCATGAATTATCTAAGGTGATGCATGATATGTAATATGTGCATTATACACGAATGGTGTAAATGGTGGATACATGGTATGATACATGAGTAAAAAGTTAATGATCCTTTATAAGACAATAGCCTTTGATATATAGTATGTGTTAATGTAAAGTGTGCCTAGTGCAAAGTTTATGTTATGTGGTAAGAATAATGTTATGTATGTGCATTGAAACATGATATACATATGGTACATAGGAAACAAGAAGGATATAAAGTCCATGTTATGTAGTAGGTACAATGTAATGTTATGCAAGTATATTCAAAAAGGATACATGTTATCTACACAAATAGTAGGTCATCCAACTTTATTACTCCCACACTCATGGTCTTAGCCATTCATCCTAGGTAGGCTTACCTAAGCATCATCAGGGGATGTATAGGTTCAAATATGAGCTTAATTAGGCCTAATAACCTCTCATATTTAAGGTATATGCAAGGATAATGGCCTATGACATTTAAGTCTTATTTGAGGTGAAATTAGGTTGGGCTTATTCTAGATAAAAGGTATAATGGGCTTACCCCCACTTAAAATAAGGTTAAATGCAATAGGCCCACATAACAATTATAATGCAATCCTAATCTTTTAGGGTTATGTAATATAGGGGAAGTTGCTAAGCTTGACTATATAGGCTCACGGTTTGGTCAAAAGGCCTTATGGCTCCTATAAGCGGAGGTTCCTCTTAACGGGTATTTCCAATCAAGGATAATGGTGATCGATTAGTTCACCTTTTCATATACTCGAAAGCACGAGGCTAGTGAGTGATAGATATGCTAGCACTTCTCCATTCTTGAATGAAAAATGGAGTCATGGTTCACAACACCATCTAGGATAAAAGGGACACAATTTATATAGGATGCAATGCATGGGATTAATAAAAATTAGAATATTAGATGGCATATTATTTGGGCACATTCAGAATGAGATTCTCAGTCCCTAATGGAGTTGCCACTGTAGAGATTATGAATTTTTACTAGGGATGAGAGTGGTTTAGTCGAGTCACCACTTGGCCTCTACACCAAGACCTCTAATCTTCTATACCAGAAAGGTTCAGAATTTAGATCTTATTTATGCCCAATAATATGCCTTCTTTGTATAGTATAATGTTCATCAATCCTATATCAAGTAAGCATGCATTATATTTAAAGTATTTGTGTCACCTTTTCATGTATTAGAAGTAAATTGTGTTATTTAAAGAATACAACAAGTATATTATACATCTAAAAAAGTAGGTTATTGATTAGTTGTTATTTGGCCTAATAATTACTCATAATTCTCTACGAATTAGTGGTAATTGCCCAACTCCTATCTCTGAGAGATTGGCTTTTATTAAAATACATTTTTAATGTGACTTTTGATTATAGAAAACTTAAAACCATTTTGTTTAAGAAAATGCTAGTTAGTTATTTTTAGAAAACTATTTTAATGTGAGATTTGGATTTTATGTGTAAAACAAGTTATTTACTACTTATTACAACCTAAAATAATCTAAAAGATATAATAAGTACAAAACCAAAGGAAATAAAATAAAACACTTAATTGGTCCTATCTGTACAATGTTATATCTGTGCAGACTCTATATAGCTCAAGTATATGCCTTTGCAAACTACTGCTTTTAAGGTTCATTATGTCTGTCTGAACCTCTACCCTAATGAGAAAGGTCATTTGCATACAATCTAAAGGAAAACATTAATGATACCAAATAGTGACTCATGAGGATTGACAAAGAGGATAGGAAACATGAATACATGTGAAAACTAGAAATCAAAGTATACGTCCGTGAGGACTACATTCCTCATGAGAGGGAGTCCGTATGGACTAAATAACAATTTTAGTATGTTAACAAAATGCACAGATTATGAGATGGAATATTTATATAAGATGACAATATTAGAGGATTATGTCAATTCAATAAGCAAAAAACATTAAAACATGATAAGACACTATTATTGAATATATGTAATGCCCGTAAGTTGGAGTCTTATGAACAGTACCTCTGAGGCTTGAATAGTGCTCCTCAAGAATCCAGGCACCTTATTAAGGCTAGAAAGGGCTGTATTAGTCATAAAACTTTGACAGGCTAGAAAATGGACAAAATGAAATAATTTAAAATTTTAGTAGAAAAAATAAATTATTTCATGCCCATAACTAGTGAATAGTGACATAAAATGAGTTTTTGCTGGGACAACTTCAGGAAGTGCCCAAATGGACCCAAAAATACCAAACCTTATACCTCAAAAATTCTAAACTATATGTTGTTAAAGGAATTTTATTTTTCTGAGAGCATCAGGTATTTATTTGGATTTTCTTATTTTTATGTGTGAATAGT
Source organism: Hura crepitans (assembly GCA_948208565.1). Taxonomy (NCBI): domain Eukaryota; kingdom Viridiplantae; phylum Streptophyta; class Magnoliopsida; order Malpighiales; family Euphorbiaceae; genus Hura; species Hura crepitans. Next base: position 5,202 of record CANXYI011182779.1, read on the forward strand.
AATCAGGTTTATCCTTGGAATTTAGGCTTGAAATTTTATTAGCCTTTTAATGAGCCTAATTGAGTACTTTTAAAATTGAAATGAGTATTTTTGGAAATCTACAAAAATTAAAATGAATTTCTGAAGTTTAAAAAGAAATTAAGTGAATACGAACCATTAGATCACCATGTGTTATGATCCGAGCCATCCACCTCACTAAGAAAAAAAGGTTTACACATGTGAGGGTGTCACATGTGCAAAATTCATCATCTCTACCCCTTTCCCCTTAAAAACCTAATGCCATTCTCTTCCCCTTCTCTTACCATTTTCTTTTTCTCTCTCTTCCCATACACCTCCAAACTTCACAAAAATCATATGGTTCTAACCCTCTATGGTCCCTAGAGCTCATTCTAAGTGGTAGAATCCCAAAGTTTATCCTAAAAAGAGAGATTTTCCATTAGGGTGAATAGTCCTTAATTCAAGTGTAAGTGATGTTTTTCCATTTTTTTTAGGTAGATTAGGTGATTCTAAGAGAAACCATGTTTTTAAATTTTAAATTGGAGGTTTGTAGAATTTTTAGGAATTTTTCTAAGTTGAAAATGTAAATGTTTAGGCTAAAGAGAGAGAAGTGATGGAAAAGCCCATCTAAGGCCATAAAGTGGTGGAAAATAGGGTGTTCTCACACTTTAGGTATGCAGAATTACTATAATGGATACATGCCATATGAGTTTGTATGTGTACATATGTATGGAATTCTTAAAAGTTAGGGTTTAGTATGTAATTGATGTAGTTATGTTTATGGCATGGAAATAATGGTATATGCATGATTTGGGTGAGAGAAAATAAGTATAAGTGTGTGTGCGTGTATGTTGTGGCATGTATACATATATATGACATGGGATGTATGGTATTGACATCTAAATGGCATAAGAACAAGGATAGGAAAATAAATAGAAGAAATAAGATGAAACACATAATGATTTAATGATTCATGACTAAAAATGTGGTGTAATAGTGTCACGTGAAATGGTATAAGAAAATGATAATTAACGAGTGGAAATATGGCATAATTGTGACAGATGAATCGACGATGACATTAATGTATAATGATTAAAGAAGGAATGAGTTAATGGTTAAGAACATAATGGCATGGGAAATTATGATAGCAAGAAATGACCATATGAATAGTGATGTAAGGAAAAATGACCAAATGAATAATGTTTTTTTGCAGAAAATGACTCGTAACTTGGAAAGGTGTGTAAGTGCACCCCTATAGTACATGTGGGATGCTGATAATGCTATAACCATTAAAAGATGATTGATAACTAAATAATAAAGATTAAATAGTAGTTAGCTCTGTTAGTTAGACACCTACTGGATGGGTTAACCAGTCAACTAGGGAGCTAGCAGCTGCTAGGTACATTGGTCCTTTTAGGGCCACTATTGTTTAATGGATGTGGTGGGTGCAGCCACCAAGGTTCTGATGTTGAGCCCTGCACAATAGAGTATTGAGAGGTCCCATGAGGCTAATCCTTACTACCCATTGGATTGATTATGGATATTAGGAGGTCTTATAGGGTTGATCCCTACTATCCACCAGCTTGATAATAGGCATAATAATTTGGGATATTGAGAGTTCACACAGGGCTAATCCTTGCTATCCTTATTGTAGATATTAAGAGGTGTATAAACTAATCCCTGCTATCTACTAGTCCAGTAGTAAGAGGTTCCATGGAGCTAATCCTTGTTATTGGACTAGGTAAGTGCAGCTACTGAGGCCCAAGATGTGGGACACTGCACAGTATAGACCCCACTATCCAGTGTCTTAAAGTGTAGTAAGTTCATCATGGGCCTAAATGATAAAGAAATATTAGGAATGTAATACAATACAACCATTATTGATGTTTAACAAGTAAAGACAAAAACTAGATAATGAAACTTATCAGGAAATATTAGAATAGGATACTTGCATAACAAGTCATTGCAATGGGTAAAACCTAGCTGATGAACATATCATAATACTGTATGTCATTACTTCATTACTTATGTCCTAATACATCTTATATCATTTATGTATGTATACATGCATGATATGCACTTGTTATATCAAATCCACTACTAAGTGTATACTTAGCATGTCAGTGTTCTAATGCACTAGTTGTAGATGAGATTAGTTGGCTAGCCTCATCAAGTGGAGTATAATTGTTTGCTTTTTAGGTAATATTTTTGTACTTTTTGAGAGATGTTAGTAGTGGCACTCATTTATATATGTAGATGTATATAATGTTATGTTCCTAGATATTGTATAGTGTGAACATGTAGTAATGACTATTTAACCAACCTAAACAGATGTAATATGTATGTCTAAGTAAGTTATATAGCATAACTGTGATGTATGTTTAATTGTTATGGGTCTAAGACCTTATGTTGATGCTACTAATTGTATGTTAATGAGATTTGGTAGACCAAAAGGGTCCAAGAGTTGTGGAATATGTGGGTGGCAGTTATAAAAGTGTTTTTGTGCAAGAAAAATTTTTGGTTTTTCACCTAGGTAGCCATTATGCTGCCTAGTTTTTTGTAAATTGGATAATAGACATAAAATGGAGTTTTATCAAACCAAAATATTAAGTACTAGAATGTTATATAATAATATTTACAAATCAGTTAGGACATAACACCAAGTTAATAGAGCCATAAGTGTTAAACGAATGAGACATGGGGGAATCACATGATGGTTGACCTAGGGGAAGTAGCACTCTTTGTCTATTTCCTCTAGGAATGGATAGAGGCCATTACATTTAGTGGTATCAGAGCAGGTTTAGGTGTTCCTAGGCATAATATACACGAGTGCCAATGTTTAGGAGGTTGTTTTATTGATAAAGCTATATTGCATGAGGCTAATAGGTTATTTTCTATGTAGTGGCACAAGATGAGTGAATAAACCCCACCAGGTAGAGGAGAAAAGGTGGCAAGCCATGCTCGTACCACTATCCATGGTCCAGAAGTGAGTGCAGCCACACTTGAGCTGAGTGATGCTGCACATCAGGCTCCACCTTGGCCACAGCCTCAGGCCCAAGCTTCACTAGCTTTGCTATAGTAGATCGTGGAGTTATTGAGACATACTGCTGCACCACTTCCACACCACCACTAGCTACCTTACAGAAGACATATTTGGAAAGAGTAAAAAAATGGGAGTTGTGGACTTCCTGGGCATAAGGGAAGATGATGCTATGATGGACGAGTCTTGGCTAGAATAGACCCTTAAAATCTTAGAGCAATTAAAATGCATAAATGATGGAAGCTTGAAATGTGCCACCTCTCTTCTCCAAGAAGAAGCATTCCACTAGTGGGATACAACCACAAGGAGAAAGGCAATAGCTGAAGTGACATGGGACTACTTTTTGAAGGAGTTCTATAAGAGATATATAACTAAGTCCTACAAGGACAAGAGGAGGCATGAATTTATGGACCTAAAGTAGGGACGGAGGTCAATTTTTGAATATAAGGATTTTGCTCATTTGAGTAGATATACTGAGGAGTTCTTGCCTATTAATTAGGTGAGGTGTAAGAGGTTCAAATAGGGCCTTAATGTTGAGTTGCAGATGTAGATTACCACTATAAAGATCAGAAACTTCTCTGTACTGGTAGCAGCAGCCTACAATATGATAGATATGTTGTAAGAAAAGAGGGAGCTATTCTAAAAGAAAAGACCATTTATAGCTAGTCAGACTAGTTCAGCTCTAAGAGTAGGAAAAAGATAGAGGGAGTTTTGTTCTAGATAGTAGTCCTAGAGGTAGCCTGAACAACAGTCTCAGAGGTAGGCCTAACCTCAGAGGTCAGGTTAGGCTCTTCCACTTAGGCCTCAACCCTTACCATAGGTATCCAACACCTCTATCTCTATAGCTAGAAGTGCACCTTCGATGTGTGGGACTTATAGTACGAGGCATTGAGGGTAGTGTTGGCTGACTAGGAGAGGAGAATACTTCACCTATTAAGCTAGAGGCTATTTTTAGTGGGATTGTCCTTAGAGTCAGTCCGAGGTTACATAGACTCAGGCATCAGCTACAGCAGCACCTAATAGGGCTTGAGATAGACTAGACATAAGCAACTGAGTAGCAGTCAGAGGATGAGATCAGAGGCTAGAGCTCTATCATGTTAATATGCTATCCGTGCATAGGAGGAAGCAGAAATACTAAACATCATTATCGGTACCTTTTTATTTATTTGATGTTCCTATGTTAGCTTTGATAGATCCAGGCTTGACACAATCATATATTTGCACCACACAAGCTTGAGATAGAGGGTTAGAACTAGAACCTATAGACTTAGACATTTAAGTTATTAACCTGATTAGGCAGAGTGTGATGGTGAATATAATATATAGGCAATGTCTTTTAATGATACATGATTGAGTGTTCCTAGTGGACCTTATTGAACTTCCTTTTCATGAGTTTGATATCATATTAGCTATGGATTGGCTAACAAAGCACCAAGCAATGATTGATTATGAAAATAAGAAACTTAACCTCTGAACAAAGGAGGGACATAAGGTAACTATTATGGGCAGTAAGAATTCTTTATCTAACATTATTTTAGCTATCACAGGAAGGTGACTCATCCAAAAGGGATGTGAGGCATACCAAGCTCACATAGTTAAACCAATAATGCAATATCCAATCTTGATTAGATACCTATGGTATCAGAATTCCTTGATGTATTCCTAAAAGAATTACCTAGTTTACCACCATATCAAGAGTTAGATTTTGAGATTGTAGTGTACCCTAGCACTACCCCAGTATCTATCACTCTATGTCGAATGGCATTTGTAGAATTGAAGGAGTTAAAGGTAGAGTTGCAGGAACTGCTAGACAAAGGCTTCATTAAGCCTAGTACTTCACCCTAGGGAGCACCCATATTATTTGTGAAGAAGAAAGATGGGTCACTCTGATTATGCATTAACTATAGGTAACTAAACAGAGTAATAGTTAAGAATAAATACCCATTGCCAAGGATTGACAACCTCTTTGACCAACTATAAGGTGCAAGCATCTTTTCAAAGATTGAGTTAAGATCAAGGTACCATTAGTTATGAATTAAGGAAGGTGACATCCCTAAAACTACCTTCAGAACTCAGTATAGGCATTAGAAGTTCTTGGTGATGCCATTTGGGCTCGCAAATGCCCTGGTAGCCTTTATAGATTTGATAAACTAGATTTTCAAGCCTTATTTGGACCAGCTCATCCTGGTGTTTATAAGTGACATCTTAGTGTATTCTAAGAGTTAGGAGGAACATATACAACACCTCAGGATTGCATTATAGATATTGAGAGAGAAATAGTTGTATGCTAAGCGGAGCAAATATAAGTTCTGGTTGAACGAAGTTACCTTTTCGGGTCATATTACTTCAGTGAAAGGCATCAGAGTAGATTCGAGCAAAGTGAAAGTGGTGTTAGAATGGAATCCCCCTAGGAATGTGATAGAGATCTAAAGCTTCATGGAATTAGTTGGGTATTATGGGAGGTTTGTAAAAAGGCTTTTCAATGATAGTAGCCCCACTAAATCGACTGTTGAGGAAAGATGTGAGGTTAGATTGGGATGATAAATGCCATGCCAGTTTTGATAGGTTAAAAACTATATTGATAGAGGCTCCGATCCTTACTCAACCTGAATAAGGAAAGGAGTTTATCATATATAGTGACGCTTCACATAACAAGCTTGGTCGTATCCTAATGCAAGAAGGTAAGGTGATTGCATATGCCTTTAGATAGTTAAAGCCTCACCAAAGGAAATATCCCACACACAACTTGGAATTGGTAGCTATTGTGTTTGCATTAAAGGTATAGAGACACTACTCGTATAGAGAGAGGTGTCATATTTATACGAATCACAAGAGCCTAAAATACCTACCAACACAAAAAGAATTAAACCTTAGGCGGTGACAATGGATATAACTAATAAAAGACTATGATTGTTTGATCGACTACCATCTAGGAAAGGTGAACATGGTTGTAAATGCTTTGAGTCAGAAGTTCATTGCTACCTTGAAACCTATGCATGTTAGAGTAGTATACACAGAAGAAAATACAATCTTAGCTGAACTATAGGTGAAGCCTGACTTCAAGTAGCAAATAAAGGAAGCCTAGATGAGAGATGATTAGTTAGTGCAGACCACAAGCAAGGTCAAAGAATGGAAGGTTATTGGGTTTGAATTGGGAGCTAAGAAAAGTTTATATTATCAAGGTAGGTTATGTGTTCCTAAAGTAGATGAGTTAAGAACCCAGATCTTGTAGAAAGCTCATAAAGCTCCACACTTCGTACACCTAAGAAGCACGAAGATGTATCTCGACTTAAAACTTCATTATTGGTGGCCAAGAATGAAGTGGGATATAGCAGAATTTGTAGCTCAATGTTTGACTTGTCAATAGGTGAAAGTGGAGTACCAAGTTCCCTCTGGATTGCTACATCCCATAGCAATACTAAAATGGACATGAGAGAAGATCACCATGGATTTTATGATAAGGCTACCTATAACATGAACTAGATATGATGTTGTATGGGTGATAGTAGACATATTAACAAAGACATGTCACTTTATCCCAATTAGGATGGATTACTCCCTAGACAAGCTAGCATAACTCTATATTGATGAGATTGTATGACTACATGGAATACCTATAGCTATTATCTCAAATCGAGACCCTCAATTCACTTTTAAATATTGAAAGAAGTTATATGAAGCTTTAGGCACTCGATTAGCATACAATACTGCATTTTACCCTTTGATAGATGGATAATCAGAATAGGTGATACAAATATTGAAGGATATGTTTCGTAGTTATGTGATAGAATTCAGAGGTAGTTGGGATTAATACATATCCTTGGCTGAATTTGCTTATAACAATAGCCACTAGACTAGCTTAAGGATGGCACCTTATAAAGAATTATATGGTAAAAGGTGTAGAACTCCCTTTTGCTAGAGTGAAGTAAGGGAAGGTAAAATCATGTGGTCTGATTTGATTAGAGATGTAGAGGACAAAGTCAAGATCATAAGAGATAGATTGAAGGCTGCTATAGATCGACAAAAATCTTATGCTGACTTGAAATGGAGGGATGTAGAGTATAAAGTTGGTGAAAAGGTATTTTAAAAAGTGTCGCCATGGAAGAAGATGCTAAGGTTTGGCAAGAAGGAGAAACTTAATCCTAGGTTAATTAGTCCTTATGAGATCACTAAGCGGGTAGGACCATTAGCATACAGGTTGGCATTGCTAAATAAGCTATAGTAGATCCATGACATCTTTCATGTTTTTATGTTGAGGCAATATAAATCGGACCCATCCCATATGTTATCAATAGAAGAGATACGAGTACAGTCGAATTGAACATATGAGCAGGAATCGATATAGATTCTTGCTATGTAGGTAAAGTAGCTGAAGAATAAATCCATTCCCTTTGTAAAGGTGCTATAGAGACATTACAAGATGATAGAAGCCACTTGGGATAGTAAAGAGCAAATGAGAGCTCAATACCTGTATTTATTTACATCAGGTAAGTTCAAGGATGAAATTCCTTAAGAGGGGAAAAATTATAATACCCATAAGTCAGAGTCTTATGAATAGTACCTCCAAGGTTTGAAGAGTGCTCCTTAAGAGTTGGGGCACCTTAGTAAGGCCAGAAAGAGGCGTATTGGTCATAAAACTTTGATAGGCTAGAAAATGGACAAAACGAAATAATTTAAAAATTTAGCAAAACCAATAAATTATTTCAGGTCAAAAACTAGTGAATAATGACATAAAATGACTTTGTACCAAGATAGCTTCAGGATATGCCCGGACGAACCAGAAATTATAATACCCTAAACCTCAAAAATTCCAATCTAAATGTTGGTGAAGGAATTTTAATTTTTTGAGATCATTTGGTATTTATTTGGAATTTGTTATTTTTATGTGTGAATAGTAATTAGGGTGGTCCTTAAAATTTGGGATTAAAATTTTATAGGCCTCTTAATGGGCCTAATTGAGGATATTTGAAACTAAAATGAGTATTTTTGAAAGTCTACAAAAAATAAAATGAATTTTTGAAGTTTAAAAAGAAATCAAGTGAATACGGACCGTTAGATCGCCATATGTCACAATCCGAGCCATCCACCTCGCTAATAAGAAAAGTTTTACACATGTGAGGGTGTCACATAGGGAAACTTCATCATCTCCACCCCTTTCTCCTTGAAAATTGGATGCCATTCTCCTCCCCTTCTCCCACTATTTTCTTTTTCTCTCTCCTCCCATGCACCTTTAAATTTCACAAAAATCATATGGTTCTAACCCTTTATGGTCCCTAGAGCTCATTATAAGTGGTAGAATCCAAAAATTTGGCCTAGAAAAAGAGATTTCCATTAGGGTGAATAGTGCCCAATTCAATTTAAGTGATGTTTTTCAATTTTTTATTTTTATTTTAGGTATCTTAGGTCATTCTAAGAGAAACCATGTTTTTAGATTTTAAATTGGATCTTTGTAGAATTTTTTGGAAATTTTCTAAATTGAAAATGTATATGTTTAGGCCAAAGAGAGAGAAGTGAAGGAAAAGCCCATCCAAGGACATAAAGTGGTGGAAAAGGGGTGTTCTCACACCCTATGTATATGGAATTACTATAATTAAAGCATGCCATGTGAGTTTATATCTGTACATGTGTATGGAATTCTTAAAAGTTAGGGTTTAGTATGTAATTAATGTAAATTGATGATGTAGTTATGTTTATGGCATGGAAATAATGGTGTATGCATGATTTGGGTGAGTGAAAATAAGCGTAAGTGTGTGCACTTGTAATGGCTAAAGTGTGTGTGTATGTTATGGCATGTGTACATGTAAATGACATGGGATGTATGCCATTGACATGTAAATGGCATGAAAGTAAGGATAGGAAAATGACTAGAAGAAATAAGATGAAATACATAATGATTTAATGATTCATGACCAAGAATGTGGTGTAATAATGTCATATGAAATGGTTTAAGAAAATGGTAATTAGCATGTGGAAATAATGGCATAATTGTGATAGATGAATCGATGATGATATTGATGTATAATGGTTAAAAAAGGAATGAGTTAGCGGTTGGGAACATAACGGCATAGGAAATTATGATAGTAAGAAATGACCATTTGAATAGTGATGTAAGGAAAAATGGCCAAATGAATAATGCTTTTACAAAAAATGACCCGTAATTGGGAAAGGTGCTTAAGTGCACCCATTAGTACATGTGGGATGCTAATAATGCTATAACCATTAAAAGATGACTAATAACTAAATTATAAAGATTAATCAATAGTTAGGCCCATCAATTAGACACCCACTGGATGAGTTGATAAGTCAACTAAGGAGTTAGTAGCTGCTAGGTAGATTGGTCCTTTTGGGGCCATTGTCATTTGATAGATTTGACGGGCGTAGCCACTAAGGTTTCAATGTTGAGCCCTGCACACTCGAGTATTAAGAGGTCCTGTGGGGCTAATCCCTACTATCCACTAACTTGATGATGGACATAATGATTTGTGATATTAGGAGTTCCCACAGGGCTGATCCTTATTATCCTCGTTGCAAATATTAAGAGATCTATGGACTGATCCCTACTATCTGCCTGTCGGGTATTGGGAGGTTTCACAGAGCTGATCCCTACTATCAAACCAAGTAGTTGCAGCTACCGAGGCCTAAGATGTAGGCCACTATATGGTATAGATCCCACTATCCGGTGTCCTAAAGTATAGTCTATCTATCATAGGCCTACATGATAAAGAAACATTAGGAATATAATATAATACAACCACTATTGATGTTTAATTAGTAAAGACAACAATTACATAATAAAACTTATCAAGAAATATTAGAATAGGTTACTTACATAACAAGTCATTGTAATGGGTAAAACCTAGCTGATGAACATATGATTATACTGTATGTCATTACGTCACTAATTATGTCCTGATGCATCTTATATCATTTATGTATGTATACATGAATGACATGCACTTATTTTATCAATTCTACAACTGAGTGTATACTCAGTGTGTTGGTGTTCCGATGTGCAGGTTTTAAACAAGTTTAGCTAGCCAGCCTCATTGAGTGCAGTATAGCTGTTTGCTTTTTAGGAAATCTTTTTGTACTTTTTGAGAAATGTTAGTAGTTACACTCATGTATATATGTAGATGTATATAATGTCATGGTCCTAGATATTGTATAGTGTGAACATGTAGTAATGATTGTTTAAGCAACCTAAATAGATGTAATATGTATGTCCAAGTAAGTTATAAAGCATGATTGTAATGTATGTTTAAATGTTGTGGGTTTGAGACCCTATGTAGATGTTGTTGACTATATGTTGATGAGATTTAGGGGACCTGAAGGATCCAAGAGTTATGGAATATGTGGGTGGCAGTTATAAAAGTGTTTTTGTGCAGGAAAAATTTTTGGTTTTTCACCCAGGCAACCGTTATGATGCCCAATTTTCAATAAACTAGATAATAGGCATAAAAGTATGTTTTGATGGACTAAAATAGTCAGTACTGGAATGTTATACAATAATATTTACAAATCAATTAGGACATGACACCAAGTTAAAAGGACCATAAGTGTTAAACGAATGAGACCTGAGGAAATCACAGGATGGGAGACCTAGGGCAAGTAACACTCTTTGTCTATTTCCTCCAGGAATAGATGACGGGCATTACAATATAAGTCTATAAAGATAATAAATCATGCATATGCCAATAACCTAAGTCCATGACAACTTCATGATGCTCATATATAGGTCCGTGCAATTATGACAAAAATTACATAATAGTTATAACATAGAAACCATCAATTTTATACTATGAAACAATTTAAAATGATGACTTACTCCTATGATCAAAGTAAAGATTGCATAGAATCACCTCACTTATGATCAATCCATAAAGATCATAGGTCCATGAAAATAGTAAGAATATACATAGTGAGAGGCCTCAGATTCTACCTTTGTAAGTGGACTTTAAGCAACAATGGAAGGTGCAGGAGTTTAGAAAAGATTGTTTTGAATGTGCGCTATTAGGACTAGTTGAGTGATTCCTCATTGGAGTTCTCACCTGAACTCATAGACAAGGGTTTTTGGCTACTTAAAAGTGCTTCTCTTTGAGCTCCTTTCTTTGCCTCTCCGAATTTATACCCACAAAGAGGGTATTTATAGGCTTAGGGTTAAGATATCTTGTGAAGAGGTGATAGAATCCCTTTAGGACTAGGATTTAATGTCTGAATAGGAATCCCACACTTTTACAAGTTTTACATCAGTAAGTCCATGCAAACTTGTTCAACTAAGTCTATGTGAACTTGTTCAACTAAGTCCTTGCAGACCTAGGTATGGGTTTTCCCTTCAATTCATAGGCTTTGGGCTAGGTTAGATTTAGTCCATGTAGACATGGGCTTTGTCTTGTCCATGTGGATCTTAGGCTTTAAGCTTAACTAGTCTAGGCTAACTATGATGCAGACCTTATAGCATCAAGTCTAAATGGACTTATGCCATGTTAGTCTGTGCAAACTTGGGTTCCAGGTTGCTTGCCTTATTACTTTAGCCTATCTTTGGTTATCATCATAAGCTAAACTTTAGGCATCTATGATAGGATTCAGCTTAATGACCAATCTAATCTTTAGGATTCAACTCAATCTAATTCATTTAGGTTTAGCCTAGCAAACAAATCCAGTTTATTTGAATTTAGCCTAACAAGCAAATCCAATCTCTCAAGTTCAACCTTATAAGCAAATCCTATAGTCAAATATCATCCACTAGAGGTAGGTATTTGTATTTAATGTAGCTTCACACCAAGGTAAGTATTTCTTTCTTACTTTGTTGTGTACAATTTTAATTTATGCATTTTCAGAGCATACACCTAAGTGGGGGCAACTGTAGACACCCTACCATTTTGCACCTCTGATGATAACTAGAGATAGGCTCAAAGTAACAATATAAGCCACTTCAGAACCTAGTCTACATGAACTATCATGGCATTGGTTTGCATGGATATAATGCCACTAGGTCTATCCAAACCCACTTAGAATCTATTAGGCTTAAGGCCTATGGTTTACCAAGATAAGTCAAAGTTCACATCTACACAGACTGACCTAAATCCTAACCTAAAGCCTATAGATTGGTGAGAAAACACACGACCTAGGTTTGTATAGACTAAGTAGTCTAAGTCCGTATGGACTTACCTATAGGAAAACTTCCAAAAGTAAGAGCTTCTTATTCAGATGCTATCTCTTAATCCTAAATGGATTCTAACTCCTCTAGATGAGAGAGCTATCCCCTAAACCTATAAATAACCCTTTTAGGTATGATTATAAAGGGAAGGCAATTTGAGAAGCCAAAACCCTACTGTCTGAGAGTAGAGGAAAGAATTCCAAAGCAGGATTCGCACTACTAGTCCTATAGGCCACACTTAAATTTTCATTCTTTCTAAAACCCTACATTCTTATATTGTTGCTTAAGAGCTTCTTTATAAGTTAAGATCTAAGGCTTCCTACTATACATACATTATACATTTATATTATTCATATG
>CANXYI011183037.1:0-11418 GCA_948208565.1 Hura crepitans
GACTGATTATGAACATAAGAATTAAGCATAAGGGAATAGTATTTCCCAAGTTCTGATAAGATGCAAGCTAAAGAGTATTTTAGACATTTTGTATAGATGTGCTAGATCAGTTTAAATAAGTAATTTAAGTAAATATATATACATACATAAAAGGCAAGATGACTACTTTAGGACATGTACAAATACCTTAGAGAGATAAAGTCAAGCATATATGAATAACTCTTTCATGAGAAGTAATGAAAATACAATAAAAGGGTATTTTAGTAATTTTCCAATTTTAAGAGAGATTAAGTAATTCTTCCAAAGTTGCATGTATTAAGTAACAATCCTCATTTTAAATGATTTATTTGAGTCAAAAGTGCTATTTCTATACTAGATAAATACCTTAAGGGTATTTTAGTAATTTGGCACTCCAGTGACTTTTTAAATTATTTAATGAAGGAAAAATTATACTTTCATATGTATAAGTTAATAAGATTACACCATGATTAAATTGCTTTAAATTCACCACTAAATATCTCGTATACTTAGCATACTAGTTTTAGTGTGCAGGTACACTTTAGTAGGACTTGCCTCATAAAACGTGATGACAGCGGTTCAGAGGATACAGGTGAAGACTTGGGATGAATGGATGTATATTTAGATATCTATGTACTTAGGTAGGAATTAGGTAGAAAATGTATTTAAGCTGTGGAAATGTAATATAATTCAAAGATTATGGCCTGTTAATGTAAATTAAAAATTTTTATATGTCCTTTGGTGAATGTATGACCATGTGTGATATATGCTATTGATGTGAGTCTGAGGCCCTGTATTTTTGCATAGTTTATATGTTGCCTGAGGCTTAAGTTTGTTGTGTGCTAGACAATGATGATAGGCTGAGATTAGGGGACTAGATGGGACCAGGTGTTGTGAATAGTTTATAAAAGACTTTAACAGGTCTGTTTAAATCTTGGAATAGGACCCGAGTAGCCGTTAAACTGCCGAATTTTTAGCTAATACTTAAGGATGATTAGATTTTCTCTATAATGGCTAGGTAAGATTGTTTCCAATCTAAATGGACCATAGGAACTAACGAAAGTGATTTTAGAGTCAGATAGCTTGATCTAGACAAAAGTTAGTAAAAGTTAAACGAATGACCTTAGGAGTAATTTTAGGATAAGTGACCTGGTGGGAAGTGTGCTACTTATTAGGTTTCTTCAAGAATCCAATAAGGGGTGTCACAATACTACCCAATAAACTTCAAGGGGCTTAAAAAGGGTGAAAATGATTGCAATAAAAAATTTAGGAGAACCAATAAATTATTTCGGGCTTTAAGCTAGTAGGCCATAGGCTTAAATTGAGTCGAGTAAAAAATGATCCAAGATGACCCCAAAGAAACTTGAAAATATTATACCCTTAAGGTAAAAAATTCCTAATAGGCCAACAGAGAAGGAATTTCAATTTTTGAGGTCGTTCGGAATTTTTTCAGGATTTTAGCAAAACTATGATTTTCTTAAAATTGCGCTAGCCTAGTTCTTAAAGGAATTTGGTCATAAAATTTAATGTGCCACTAATTAAAGGTATTTGAGGAATTTAAAAACAAATGCAACAATTTTTGGAGGTTTGAGCCAACGTATAAAAATTTCCAAAGTTTTTCCACAAATTGAATTGCCGCAAGTTCCTAAAAATTTAGTTTGCCTACTTTCTAAAGGAATTTTGTCGTCAAATTTTGCAGGCATTTAATTAAGCCTAAATGAAGATTTTAAGAACAAACATGATGATTTTCTAATATCCAAGTGATTTTTAAAAATTCCTCAAAGTTCTAGCAAAAATTTCCATAAAAATTGAGGTTCGAGTAAACCTATTGAGAGAAAGATGCGTATGTAAATGTAATTAGTTTTAAAGTTATAATGTAAGATGCAATTTATATGTAATTCAATGTCATCATAAGTTATGTAATAGTCATAATAATGTCGTTAATGTAAGTTAAGCTAAGTAAAGTAATGTCGAATGTAAAGTGTAAAGTGTAAAGTGTATGTAATCTAAGATGCAAAATGAGATGCACATGCTATAGTTGTGAATACATGAGAATAACATTAGGCTACATATGATATGAATGTATAGATGTGATGAAAATAGGTTGAGAAGTGCATTGTGCTGATTGGGGGACTAGGAGGGTCCATTGAAGTTGGTTGAGTTGATATAAGGTTATAAAAGTGCTTATTCAGCAGGTTTACTATTTGGGATAGTATCTTGGTACAACTATTATGCTGCCAAATTTATGACACGATGACCTTATTAGTTGCCTCGTAAAATGTGTTGAAAGATTTTTAGAGTTTTTATAACTCCTTATGTTAGAAGATATTTTAAGTAACAAAAATTTTATATTATAGTGAATTTTTGGATAGCAGAATCAGAACAGACAATATAGGTTTACGTGTGGCTTTCTCTATACGGGTCCGACAAAAGAGTTGGATGGAGGGTGTCACACTTAGTGGTATCAGAGCTCCAGTTTAGGTGCTCCTTAGACTATGGGAAGGTTGATGTTGTGCAATAAGGAGACAAGGCAAGCGTATAGTCTAAGTTCACAACTCAATGAATTGAGATGAGAAAACTTTATTATAAAAGGCACTAGTAAGGTGTTATTATCAAATAAGAGGAAAGGAATTGAAATAGTCTGTGAGATTAGTATAAGCAAAGTATGGGAAATATAATAGAGTTGAGACTATAAGGACAACTATCAAGGTCCTTGAAGATGAGGGCTATCTCTTTCTTGATTTGCATTCATTACTGGGCTCAGGCATTGTATTTTTGTAAGCTGCATCTTGATATTTTGCATTATTACATTTCCTTGTGCATAATATTCTTCGTCTTTGCATACATATGATACAATTGAGCATGGCATCATGGTAGCCTGAATATGAAGAAACATGATAGAAATAGGATGATAAGAGTGATTAGCAAGGGGTCTAAGTGAAGGAATTCAGTGTCATTAGAAATAATTAAATATGGAAAGGCTAAGAGAAATGAGACACATAATTAAAAAATAATTAGGCTAGATCACTAGATATGATAAAGAAGAGAGCAATAAGGCATAATCTAAGAGTGGAAAAAGGTTTGACCCCTAAAGACAAAAGGAACTAGATATATAGGGCAGCTTGGGCAAGAAAGCTATCTTGAGGGTCTTATATAGACATAGGGATAGAAGTTCTATAATTAGAGTTGCATAATGGAAGCATAGTGGTATTTCCCCTTATAAAGGTAACTAAAAGTAGCTATCCACTGAGTATGTGAGTTATTGACTCTCATGAAGATTCTAAGAGCAGAAGTACAAAAGCCAAGAAAATGGCACAATCAAATATTTAGTAAAGGCTAAATTGAATTGAAAGAAATGTAAATTGATCAAGGACCAAGATAGACTTTTAATGTGAATGCTGAAAATTTCGAGGATGAAATTTCTTAAGAGGGGAAAAAATGTAATGCTCTGACTATTACAGTGTCACCGAGACAAAGAAAGTATGCTAAGAAAACCAGGTCACTTGCATGAGTCTCAAGGTAGGGCATACTACCCAATAAACTTCAAAAATCTTAAAAAGGGTGAAAATGACCTCACTTAAAAATTTAGCAAAACTAATAAATTATTTCAGGCTATAAGTTAGTAAGCCATAGGCTAAGATTGAGTCGGGCCAAGAATGACCCGGGATGAGCCTGGACGAACCTAAAAATATTATACCTTGAAGGTCAAAAAATGAAAATAGGCCAACGAAGAAGGAATTTTAAATTTTTGAGATCATTTGGAAATTTTTTGGGATTTTGGCAGAACTATGATTTTCTCAAAATTGCGCTAGCCTAGTTACCAAAGGAATTTGGCTATAAAATCTCTAATTAAAGGTATTTAAAGATTTTAGAAATAAAAGCAACAATTTTTAGAGGTCCGAGTGGCCATATAAAAATTCTCAAAGTTCTACCATAAATCAAATTACCGCAAGTTCTCGAAAATTTAGTTCACCTACATTTTAAAGGAATTTTGCCTTGAAATCTTGCAGGTATGTAAACCTAAATGAGGATTTTAGGAACAAACTAATGATTTTTTGATGTCCGAGTAATTTTTAAAAATTCTCCTAAGTTCCAACTTAAATTTCCCAAAAAATTGAGGTTTGGGAAATTTAAAATTTTAGAGATTCAGGAATATTATGGTGTAGGAAAAATAAATAACTAATTGGCATATGAATGAAAGGAAAGAAGGAAATTAAAATGAAATAGAATGAGAAAAATGTAGTGTGGGTGCTTAAATTAGAATAAGCAACAAAAGAAAGGACTAGGATTGAAATTAGCCCAACTAAAGTGAGGTGATAGCCAAGAAAAAAATAAAATAAAATAAAAAGGGAAAAGGAAGGAGAGGCAGCTACAGCCAGCACTGGTGGCAGTGACGATAGCCTGCCAGTGACAATCTCTGATGACTAGCTACAGTGGAGAAAGGAGAAAAAAAATGGGGATGGGTAGAGGGGAATAGCTACCATGGTTAGAGGTAAGGAATTTCTGCTCCTTTTTCTTTAGTTTTTCTCCCAAATTTATCTAGATTATGTTAGGATAATTACACAAAAGATTTTAAGGATGTTAGGAATAAAATTAAGGTAAGTAAAACACTAAAAATGTCTATTAAATGTTGCTAGTTTTGTGGGGCAAATGGAATTAGGAGTATGAAATTTGTATTTGTTAAGGTTGGTGAAATTAATTTCTATTTGGGAGTAGCAGAGAGTATTTTGAACATGACTCTCTATATAGATATAAAAAATTAAACTAGTTGCAAATGAAAGCTAACACATAGGTATATAATTTTGTAAAATAAAATTTCCCCTAATCCAGTGTATGTTTTGCCCAAAAAATCATGTCAGTAAGGGTATCTACACTATTTCTAGAATTCCTAGAATGAATAGAATAGTCTCTATTCATCCGGCATAACCCCTAATGTAGGTCTCAAAAATGTATAATTCTTGAACCAAATGAAACTAGACTTATAGAAATAAAATTTTAATGTAGAAGCCTTGAATTGATTTTTGGTTTAACTTGCTCAAAAGTGTGATAAATATTGAGTGATGAAAACTAGAATGGAAAGAGTGCCTTAAGAGTAGTAGGGAGTAATTAGGCCATAACTCTATGTGTAGTGGTTAGAATAATGTGAAACAAAAATTCTTATGAAAGAAAAAACATGGGGGTGCAACTTTGTTAAAGAGAGTTTTCTCTAACTAATTCTAGTTCTTGCCCAAAAAATCTGACAAAGTGATGGAACTAGCAATGTCTACAAAATGCTGGAAAGGTGATGTAAGGAAGGAAGGCACCTCAAAAGTAGAAATGGGCTTCGAGAAATGGTAGTCACACCTGAATAGGTATGTGTCCTATATGAAATGTACATGTGTGGATATATCGAATCACAAAAATGTGTGTGTTATACATGTGTTAGTGCCTAAAAGTGTTAGTGGTGTATGAATATGTGTCATATGTGCATGTATAGCATGAGATTGAGGTGTTACAGTGTTTAGGCATATATGTATAATCACCTTGATGTGGTGGAAATTGCTTGAATAAGTAACATAGCAATATTGACATTAATGGAAATTGATGTGTTTGAGGTTATTAATAAAACTACAATATGAATGAGGTTAATGAACTATGAATGCGTGTGGTGGCCAATGCCTTATTTATGTATGCATAGGCTAATTTACATGTTGAGTTAAAGAATGTGTCATTGACTTAGCATGGCTATATGTAAAGTATGAGTAATCATATTAATTTGAATAAAATGGCATGCATACTAATATGGATATTATATATTAATGGCAATTTTAATGCTTGTTATGAAAAGTTTGAAATGTGTGATGATTTTAATTAATGCATGAACAAATATGAGGGCTGAATGCATGAATTATGTAAATACAAGTTTATATATGTGTCGAAGTACATAATGTAAACATTAGGTGTAAAGCACTATTAAATGTGATTATAAGTAAATGAGGTATAGATGTAAGTATAAAAACAAGTGATGTTAAAGCAAGCATAAATGAAGCATGAATGTCATATTGCAATGTAAATGGTATTGAGTTGTATGACCAAATCGTCAGTAAATGTTATTGTGCATGTAGTTGGTATTATGGCCACCATAAGATGTGTTAGTGTATGTATAGAATGAATGATAAATTAAAAGTAATTATTAGTGTTTGTAAACATCTAAGTATGATATTAAGGTGTAATAATGTAAACTTAGTGGCTTGACTCAATTTTATGCCGAAAATACATGAACAATGAGTGTTATAAGAAATTCATAACTTATATTCGTGATTGGATTTAAATAGCTTAATTTTGGGTTTTAATGCAATTTTATGAATGCAAATGTAGTAAGTAATAAATGTGAGCATTGTGGCCATAAAAGGCCTAATGGTGTGCTAAATAGCAATAAAATGAGTTATCATGAATTTAGATGCATCAATATGGTAGGAGCATGTTAATAATGAATTTAATGCCATGTAATAAGGGTGTGAAGCCGAATGCTAAATTAAAGCTATTACACCTAAGAAATGTGACATTTATGTGATGTCAAGCTTGCGTGAGCCTAGATGGCAATGTGATATGATTTAATGATACATGCTATAGGTATGATGAAATTATACATGCTATGGGCATGACGCGTAGGCCTTATTAATATGCAAAAATGGCCAATGTGATGCATTTATGCATGAGGTGACATGAATAATGTTATGCATTTAAAAATGGTTAAAAATGTGATAAATCGATAAATTTAATGATGCCTATACAATTAGACAACCTAGTTTGGATAGGTTGACTAGTTAACTAGGATTAGTAGTTGCAATGTTTACCTTTGAGTAGTAAGCCTATGGGTTAGATGCATTTTTGTGTCAATGGGCACAAGCTTTTGGATAACTATTTAGCACCACATATGTGCGAGCCTTTGAGCTAATTTGTTTTGTATCTATAGATACTAGTGCCTTCAGGGTGCACTGTTTAAGCACCTTAGGCTAGCCCGCTATCTTCTATCCAACCTTGTATAGTTGTCTCTTTAGTATGGGCATGAGTTAAAAAAATAATAATAAGGATAATTGTGATACAAGCATATGTTAAACAATGTAATAACTTTAAAACACAAAAACATGAGTTGAGTGATGTATGAAATTATTATGCATCTTATGTGTGTAATTATGCCATATGATACTAAGTATAACCCAAATAAATGCAATTTATGACCATTGGCATATTGGTGATATGATAAGGAAATTTCAAGTTTAAAATATAATGAAGTACACACATGATGCGATATGGGCATAATATTGCTTATTGATGTTGTTATAAGTCATAAATGTCTTTTCTAAGCATATAAGCTTATTATGTCTTAATAATGCAAGCGAGGCACAATGATTTTAAATTTTTAAGTATATGCATCACCTATGGCATTTGCATGATGACCATGATAAAATAATCCCATTAGTGTCTAATTGTGGTCAAATCTATGTTAGGTGACAAGAATGCATTACAAGGGTGTTTTATGGCATATCGAGTAAAATTATGCATATATATGTGTAAGCATTATGTATATTTCAAGAATGATCAAATGCATGATTAAATTGGCATAGGAAATAAATGCACTATAAAATTGTTATGTATATATATATAGGCATGACTATTTTAAATGTATATGTGCAAATACATACATACATACACACATACACACACACACACACACACACACACACACACACAAATATATATATATATATATAAAATTTAGTACACCACTAATTGTCTCACTTAAGGTACTGGCTTTCTGCTAGTACATAGGTAAAGGCAATTGATAGGGAAGGATGCTAAAAGGAAGAAGTTAGCTAGTCAAAGAATTCTATCAGGAACAATTTTGAGGCTTTTGGGTAAACCTATTGATAGAAAAATGGGCATGTAAATGTAATTGATTTTGAAGTTATAATGTAAGATACAATTTATATGTAATTTAACCTTATGAGGTATGTAATAGCCATAGTAATGTTGTTGATGTAAGTTAGGCTAAGTAAAGTAAAGTTGAATGTAAAGTGTAAAGTTTAAAGTGTATGTGATCTAAGATGCAAAATGAGATGCGCATGTTATAGTCGTGAATACATGAGAATAGCCTTAGGTTGCATATGATATGAATATATAAATGTGATAAAAATAGGATGAGAAGTGCATTGTGTTTATTGAGGGACTATGAGGGTCCATTGAAGTTGATTAAGTTGATATGAGGTTATAGAAGTGCTTCTTCCAAAGGTTTACTATTTGGGATAGTGTCCTAGTATAACTGTTATGCTACTAAATTTCTGACATGATGACCACATTAGTTGCCTCGTAAAATATGTTAAAGGATTTTTAGAGTTTTTATAACTCCTTAAGTTAGGAGATGTTTTAAGTAACAAAAGTTTTGTATTACACTAAATTTTTGGATAGCAAAATTGGAAAAGATGATATAAGTTTGCATGCAGCATCCTTCGTTCGGGTCTGAAAAATGGGTCAGGTATAGGGTGTCACACTTAGTGGTATATGAGCTTTGATTTAGGCACTTCTTAGATTGTGGGAAGGTAGAAGTTATGCAATGAGGAGCTAAGGCAGGCGTATAGTCTGAGTTCATAACTTAATGAATTGAGATGAGAAGACTTTATTATGAAAGGCACTAGTAAGTTGTAATTAGCAAATAAGAGGAAAGGAATTGACATAGATAGTGAGATTAGTATAAATAGGAAAAGTATAGGAAATATAATAAAGTCGAGACTATAAGGACAACTATCAAGGTCCCTAAAGATGAGGGCTATCTCTTTCTTGATTTGCATTCTTTACTGAGCCCGGGCATTGCATTTTTGTAAACTGCTTCTTGATATTTTGCGTTATCGCATCTCCTTGTGCATAATGCTCTTCATCTTTACATACACATAATACAATTGAGCATGGCATCATGATAGCCCTAATATGAAGAGACTTGATAGAAATAGGATTATAGGAGTGATTACTAAGAGGTCTAAGTGAAGGAAGTCAACATCATTAGAAACAATTAGATAAGGAATGGCTAAAAGAAATGAGACATATAATTAAAAAAATGATTATGTTAGGTCATTAGATATGATAAAGGAGAGAGTAATAAGGTATGATCTAAGAGTGTAAAAAGGTTTAACCACTAAAGACAGATGGAACTATATATGTAAAGGAGCTTGGATAGGAAAGTTATCTTGAGGGTCTTATATAGACACTGGGATAAAAGCTCTCTAATTAGAGTTGTGTAATAGAAGCATAATGGTATTTCCACTCATGAAGGTAACCAAAAGTAGCTATCCACTGAGCATTCAAGTTGGAGAGTCTCATGAAGATTCTAAGAGGGGAAGTATAAAAGGAAAGAAAGTAGCACAATAGAATAGTTAGTAAAGGCTAAATTGAATCGAAATAAATGTAAGTTAGCTAAGGACTAAGATAGACTCTCAATGTGAACACTACAAATTTCAAGGATGAAATTTCTTAAGAGGAGAAGACATGTAATGCCCCGATTATTACAATGTCATCGAGACTAGAAAAGTACGCTCGGAGTGTTGGGTCACCTCATGAGTCCTGAGGTAAGGGATACTGCCCAATAAACTTCAAAGGGCTTAAAAAGGGTGAAAATGACCTCAATTAAAAATTTAGCAGGTATAATAAATTATTTCGGGCTGTAAGCTAGTAGGCCATATGCTCAAATTGAGTTGGGCTGAGAATGACCTGAGATGAGCTCGAAAGAACTTGAAAATATTATACCCTGAAGGTCAAAAATTGTAAGTAGGCCAATAAAGAAGGAATTTTAATTTTTCGAGGTCATTTGGAATTTTTTTAGGATTTTAGCAAAACAACAATTTTCCTAAAATTGTGCTAGCCTAGTTCCCAAAGGAATTTGGCCATGAAATTTGATATACCTCTAATTAAAGGTATTTGAGGATTTTAAAAATAAATGCAACAATTTTTAGAGGTCCAAGCGATCGTATAAAAATTCTTGGAGTTCTGCCACAAACCAAATTGCCATAAGTTCCTGAAAATTTAGTTTGCCTACTTTCTGAAGCAATTTTGACATGAAATTTTACCAGCATGTAATTAGGCCTAAATAAGGATTTGAGGAACAAATGTGATGGTTTCTTGACATCTGAGTGATTTTTAAAAATTCCCTGAAGTTTTAGCTTAAATTTCCTAAAAAATTAAGGTTTGGGAAATTTAAAATTGTAAAGGTTCGGGAATATTATGGTGTAGAAAAAAATAAATAACTAATGACCAGATGAATGAAAGTAGAGAAGGAAAATTAAAATGAAATAGAATGAGAAAAATGTATTGTGGGGGTTTAAATTAGAATAAGCCACAAAAGAAAGGACTAGGATTGAAATTAGTGCAACTAAAGTGAGGTGGTAGCCAAGAAAAAAATAAAATAAGATAAAAAGAAGAGTGAGCAGTAAAAAATGTGAAGAAGAGGAAAGGGGAAAGGAAAGAAAACAAAGAAAAGGAAAAAAAGAAGAAAGAAATGAAAAAGAAGAAGAAGAGAGGAAAGAGGAAGGAGAGGCAGCTACAGCTAGAACTGGTGGTAGTGACGATGGCCTACTGGTTATTATCTCTGATAACTAGCTATAGTGATGGAAGGAGAAAAAAAGTGGGGAGGGGGGAACAACTGCCATGGTTAGAGGTAAGAAATTTCTACTCCTCTTTCTTTATTTTTTCTCATAAATTTATCTAGATTATGTTAGGATAATTATGTAAAAGATGTTGAGGATATTAGGAATAAAATTCAGTGAAGTAAAATACTAAAAATATCTATTAAATGTGGCTAATTTTGAGGGGGAAATGGAATTGGGAGTTTGAAATTCATATTTGTTAAGGTTGCTAAAATTAATTTCTGTTAAGGATCAGCTAAGAGTATTTTAGATATAACTCTCTATATAAATATAAAAAAAATGT
Organism: Hura crepitans; assembly: GCA_948208565.1. NCBI lineage: Eukaryota > Viridiplantae > Streptophyta > Magnoliopsida > Malpighiales > Euphorbiaceae > Hura > Hura crepitans. The sequence goes on from CANXYI011183037.1 coordinate 10,975, forward strand.
GAAACTAGTTATAAATGAAAGCTAACACATTTGACTATAATTTTATAGAAAGAAGTTTCCTCTAATTCAGTGTAGATTTTGCCCAGAAAATCCCATTAGTAAAGGTATGCGTATTGTCTATAGAATTCCCAGAATGAACAAAATAGTTTCTATTCATTAGACCATAACTCCTAATGCAGGTGTAAAAAATGCGTGATTTTTGAACCAAATGAAATTAGATTCATAGGGATAAAATTTTTATGCATAATTCTTGAATTTATTCTTGTCTTAACTTGTTAAAATATGTGATACAATTTGAGTGATGAAAACTGGAACCGACAGAGTGCCGTAAGAGTAGCAGAGAGTAATTAGGCCATAACTCTATGTATAGCTATTAGAATAATGTGAAACAAAAATTTTTATGAAATTTAAAACATAAGGGTTTAACTTTGTGATAGAGAGTTT
>CANXYI011183052.1:0-10957 GCA_948208565.1 Hura crepitans
TAAAATATTCTGAAAAAATACCAGATGACCTCAGAAAATTCCAATTCCTTTTCCATTATACTAAATAGAATTTTTGAGGTTCAGTGTATGGTATTTTCGAGACCATCCGGGCGCATTCCCAGGTCTCCAACTGTCCGGGTCTCAAAATATTTTTATCTCGGAAATTGGTAGTTTATAACCTAAAAGTAATTGTTGGTTTTGCTAAAAATTTTAATTCCTTCATTTTGCCCCTTTTTAGGCCCGTCAAAGTTTTATGAATAATATGCCAGTCATCGGTCTCGAAATGATGACCCGCACCATGGGGAACATCAATCGAGTTCCGAATACACTGTTCATAAGACGTCGACCAGCGGACGTTACATGACTGGTTAACTAGGGATAAAGTAGCTGCTAGGTAGTTGGTCCCTATGGGACCCACTGCCATGTAATACAGTATAGCGGGTGCAGCCACCTAAGTTCTTGAACCACTGTACTACAGGGTATACTATTATGGCCTTGAGGCAGTCTACAGACATGCCTCAAGTGTCCACCACAAGAATTATGTACTATATCTTGCAGGTGCAGAAATGGTCCACAGACTGTTCTTTGTCATTTGCTATAGGTACCGGCATAGGACATCCTGCTGTCCAGTGTTTTAAAGTGATGTCTATCTATCATGGGCCTATAAATAATTACATTAATGTACACTGGTCATAAGTCTCTGAATCACAGATAGGTAACTAAGATAAAGCCGTGGTATGGGTATTTAGTCAGTTATAATTTGAAGGTATGTGTTTATTGCATAATTCACTACATGTTGCATGAATGACATAATTTATTTGAATTATTCCACCATAGAGTTTTATACTCAGCGTGTCGGTGTTCTAATGCGCAGGCTGTAGATAGAAGACAGGCAAGCATCAGACCTCTTCAATATGTAGCTAATCAAGTTTTGCTTGGGTATTTTGTTTTTCTTTTATTAGTAATTTGTTAGTAATGACTCATGTATATAGGCTAGGCGGGTTATGGAACTCACTTACAAAACAAGTTAAGTATTAAAGTAGGATAAACTGAATGGTGGTGTACTAGTGATGTTTATTTTGAATGTATGTGTGTTGATGGGTCTCTGACCCTGTGTTATGTCTTATAACTGATATGTGTTGAAAATTGATTGTGTATGGAGGACTAGAGGGTCCATTAATGGTTATGGATGGTGTGGGATTTATAAGAGTGCTATTTTTATAGTTTTAATATTGGGTTAGGTAATAAGGCAGCCGTTATGCTACTCGATTGTTTATAAATGTCTATTAATGCCTGATGGCAAGGTTGATAAGTTAAAAATTGATAGTAATTAATAAATAAGTGTTCAGGTTGGACTAGATTATACAGATAAGTAAATAGAATTAAAGAGTATAAAAGTTAAATGAAAGGCCTCTAGGGAAATCCTAAGATGGGTAACCACAGTAGGAAGTGACACTCCTTGCCTATTTAGGTAGAATGGGAAGGGGGTGTTACACTTTTAGAACTTAATCTTTTGAGATTAGACCTAGGTTTGTTGCTCTACCTCAAACTAAGAGGGTTGATTCCTGCCAAGCATCTACTTTGGTTGTTGTTAAATTGAGCAATGAATTTGTAAAGCCTTTCTATCTAATTCCTTCTATAGTTAAACCTTTTAGAAAAATTGCCTATGATCTCTCTAGCCTTAGAAGAAAATGTAAGATTATGAGTAATGTGATAATGCTTGCTTGTCCTCTTTCCATGTCTTGTTATGCTAGCCTTTTGATAACAATTTTTTTATAGTTTTTGAAATTTTTTTGAGTATAGTCTTAGGTTATTGGAGGTACCTTGACTGAGATCGAGCTAAGAATTGTCTAAGCAAGCCTCGAGAAGGCATGCTTGGTCAGCTTGATCGATCCAAAATTGAGAGCTTAAGTATTCTCCCCAAGGTAGATTACCTTGTGATAAATATGTGTCGCCACCTAGATGGTCAATTCGGGAAGTAATCCAAAAGAGGTTCTAGGTTCAAAAGTTCCCTTTTTTTCATACCCTAAGATTAATATTGATTTTCATCTAATTAGTTCCAAATTTTACCGAGTCTCTAATCATGCAATTATTGAAATAAAAAAAAACCAGTTTTGAATATCAAAGCATAAATTCATACATGATAATCATACATAATAAGAATGATGAATCATGAAATTAGGTCAATTTATTAAATAGAGGAATTTCATCCAAAAACATTTTATTTGGATATTCGGAACTTTAGTTACAAAATATCTTATTGCAAAAGCTATACACTTAAATTACTTATAAAGATCAATTCTTAGGGAAATACAAAACTATAGTTCCAAAGTTAACTTTTTCAATTAAAAATTTTTTATTCTCATTGGATCATTTAAAACATTGGTTTCAAGCCAAACTTTTCAACTTAAAACAATTTTATTATATAGAAAATTTTTTATTACAATTTTCACATTCTATAATTTTACGACTGATGGGTTTTTTTGGGACCCACATACTTTGGTCCTTAAAACACATTATTTAAAACCTTCATTTGTTAAATAAAATACTTTTATTAAATTAAAATAATTTTTTTGTCAATTAGGGACTCTAGTCCCTAAAATTTTAATTTTTTTATGCCATCGAATGCTATATTTTTCTAGCAAATATTTTTATGATTATTTTCTTTTTAATTGAATCCAAAATTATTTTAGCTACTCTATTACAACATACATGAAATTATATAGAAAAATATTCTAGTAAAACAAGAAAAATTATTACAATTCATAAATTAGCCTAACCTTTGTATCAATCTAAAAGTCTAAAAAAGAATATCAAAATTCCAATTAATCCAATGATCTTAGTTCTTTCTTGGGTCAAAACACAGAAACTAGCAAGCATTGAAATCAGCAAATGAATAGGAATGCACAAAATAGAATCGGTTAAAACTCATATCTGATTGAATGAAAGGTCATCTAATCAATAGTAAATAACTCCAAAAATAGATAACTATAGAAATAGGTATCTTATTTTAATATAGGGTCCCTTTGAGATCGATCAGATATATAATTATATGATTGGATCTACTTTGGGCCTCATCCAAAGCAAAAACACAAGTGAGTTAAGAGAAATCATGTGAGCAATATTTAAAAATGCAAACTTTATTTCTATATAGAGAGAACACGTTCGATTGAATGAACTGATGTTTGATATGATGTTCGTCCATAAATGGATAGGCAAAAGGCATTCAGACAAAAATGAGCTTAATTTATTTAAGGGAGACAACCACATCCGATCGAACCTCAAGACATCTGATAAGATGTAAGCTTTATCCATACAAAGCTTGAGTTTTAAGGCTAGAAGGTGACAACTTTATACTTGAAGAACATTTATTCAAATAGATGAACTTGGATATCCATTTGGATGAATCTGGGTTTCACTCTTAGGTAGAAAATGTAACACCTAAGAATCTCAAGTTTATGAATAGTACTTCTCAGGATATGAATAGTATTTCTTGAGACTTGGGTTACTTAACATGACTAAATAGAAGTATTAATCATAAAATAATTTTGAAAAATATTTGAAATGAAAATGAAGTCATTAAGATGGTTAAAAATGCAATTAAATTTTTACGATGGTGTACTATAAATAGTAATCTAGTGTAAGCTGAACCATAAAATATTTTATTTTTGCTCAAAATGACTCAAGAATAGTACAACTGATGCTCAAAAATTCTAAATAGTCCATTGGTAATGGAATTGGAATTTTTAAGGTCAATAAGTAGTTTATAAAAATTGAACGAGAATTAAAATATTTATTTAAGTCAGTTTCTCTTGGTTTTTAAGTCCAATTTTCTCGGTACTTACAGGTCATGAATTAATTGAATTAATGGTATTAAAAAGGGGAGTAAATAAGACTTTAAAGTAGGAGAATAAATTTTAAAGGAACATAAGAAGGCATGGAATTATATTAACCATTATATTTACATGTAGCAAAATGTATGCCTTTGATTTCATTAATATATAAGGGATAATTTTTGAATAAGTGAAAAAAAAAACCTCCACCTTCTTGCTGATGCCACCCTTTAAGCTTTGAAGCCATTATTTTTGTTCTTCAAGCCACTAACCCAAGCTCACCTCACTTTAATTCCACCCTAAATCACTTCCATAGCAACCATGGATCAATAATTTAGAGGCAAGAATAAAGAAAGAAGTCAAAATAGAGGTAATTTAAAGGTTAAAAAATGGAGTGAATAGTAACCCCTAAATTGGTAAGTGCCCAATTTTGCTATCTAATATTTTTCTAAGATGTTATTCAATGTTAATTAAGTATTTCTCAATTCAATTTCAAGTTTGGAATAGCTTAGGATTTTATTTGATTTTTTCTAAGAATATTTATATTATGTTTGTAGAGAAAAAGGAGGATACACAAGAGAAAGGAAACGAGAAGATTTATAAAGCTTTAAGTGAAGCCACAAGTGATATTTGTAAGTGTATTCAATGAAATATGCATAATTCAATAATTCAAGTGTGTGTGTGCATGCTTGATTTGTGTGTTTAATAGGTATAAGCATGTATAAAGTGTAATTGATGGCATATTAGATCTAATTAGATGTTTATAACATGGTTTGAATGTAAATTGAACAAAGATGGAATTGTGGTATGTGTGCCTTCATCATGGCTAAATGGTGTGTGCATGTGTATAGTAACCATGCATGAGTAGTTAGGGTATGTATGATATAAACAAGTTAAAGTGATGATCGAATATGATTAATTAGGTGTCTAAAGGAGATAGAATAATGAATAAGTTAGAAGTTGAATGTTTATGTACTTACTTTTAAGTGGCTGAATGAGATGGTGTATGTATGTATGCATAAAAGTATTGGTTTATTATAAGTGTTCATCACATATAATATATAAATTATAGAGTTATGTAATGGTATATGGACCTACATATGCACTTTGAGTCAAACATGCTAAGTGGTCGAATGAACAAACTTCAATGGAATTAAGTTTATGATCACAAAATTAAGATAAATTATAGACAATAATATAAGAAAAAATGAAACTAATATAATTAAGGTATTAAAGTGGCTAAGTGAAATATGTGACTTGAAAATGAGTAATGTAGAATATAGTCGAATCATAAGAGTATGTAACTATTTTGTCCTCATATATTGTTAGCATATTAAGAACCTAAGTTAATAAGAAAAAAACAAGGTTATGTGGATAAGGAAACAAGTTATATAATTATGATTACTCATAGATTAAAGAACATGTAAGAATGTATATGAGTTACATAACATATATAGAAATAAATGAAATATAATGATAGCCCATATAAGTTAGACAACTTAGATTGGATAGGTTGATCGATCAACTAGGGAGTTTAACAGCTACTAGGACACTTTGGTGTCTTTTTTTATGCTGGTGCAACAACAAGTGAGGTCTAAAAAGGGCCACTGTACATATTTATGTCTATTGACTTATTTACATGCTTTATGTTGGTGCAGCAATGGGTGAGTCCGAAACGGGCCATTGCACATATTTCTATCTATTGATACATCTATATACATATTTCATACTAATGCAACAATGGGTAAGGTTCGAAAAAGGCCACTACACATGAATGTTCGTACGGGTGTAACCACAGTGAGGTCTAAAATATAAACCCCTGCACATCTAATGAGACCTCTATGGTCAATATCCCATTATTTGGTATCAAGATTTATGTCTATCGAGTATGGGCTAAGTAAATAATTAACTGGATCAAAGATAATTGTGTAATATAAAAGAAGCACTTAAGAACATGAACTTAAATATAAAATTAATGATACGAACATAGCTAGCATGAATAAGCTTTAACACTTGCATGTCTTTATGGTTTACATGTTTGTATTGCATGAGTGGTATCACCATAATGAATGTTTATTCATGTGTTATTAAACATATTTTGTTAAATACACCATTAAGCTTTATGCTTAGCGATTCGTTGTTTTGTAATGCATAGGTAGTAGATAGTAGATCCAAGGTCAACCTCAAGTAGAGCAATGTAGATCAAGATAGCTTTACTTTTTGGTATAATATCTTGCACATATTATGTGATGTAACATATAAAAAAAAGGGGCATTCATGTATAATTCTAAGGAATGGGCCTAAACTAGAGTATGTAATGGTTTTGTAACCATTACAAGTATTCTATATGACTGTATATATGTACATGTATGTTTATCTTGTGGATGAGATATTTTATGTGGTTGCATTATGTGATTGTGATAATGATGGATGTTAAGAATATGGGATAATCAGGATGATCATGAGATCTTAGGTGATGATGTTATGATATAGAAGTACTATTTTTTTGCAGGTTATTATTTAGGCTAGTGTCAATGGACAACCATTATGCTATCGAATTTTTGACACAATAATCCCAATTAGTACATGTAAATTATGTTTTGATTAAGTGTAAATTTAAAGAGCATTACATGTCTCAACAATGCCTAATAAAGGATTTAAGTTGGTAAAGGATTTTGAGTAACATAGAGTGTAATGAGTCAGGTTTTAGGTGTAATATGTTGCCTTTAATTCGGGTCAGCCATTAGATTGGGTAAGGGGTGTCATAGAAAACCCTAACTAGTATCCCAAAATAGGATTTTTAAGGTTTTTAAAACTACCCTGGTCGATCCTTGACTTTTATTATAGGTGAAAGCTCAAATAAAAAGTAAAGGATATAATGAAATAATGATTTAAAGTTGCAAAGCAAATATGGAAATAACTCGAGTAAACACAAGAACGCAAAACGCGCACTACAAACGCAATATAAAGATAAAACTACAACAATGGGGGAGAATGTATTGAGTAGTCTTTAGATAAATAGCTAAGCTTCCCTTTGTTTTTAGGATTCCTTGCTAAAAAGTGAGATTAAAGAGAGAAAATGTGGGAAAAATCCTTCAATCCTCTATTTTATCTTTCTTTTTATTCTCTTTTTTCTACTTAGGAGAGAGTTTTTTTATCAAAATAGGAGTTATTGTTTCAGCTCTCCTAAATTAGGGCTAAAATTTGCCCTTTAAAGGGTAAGAGGTTAGAGTATTCTAACCTCCAATTGGTTTAGTGTTTAAAAGTTCATCTAATTGAATGAAGAGACTTATCCATCCAGATGAGCTTTATTTAATTGGTGGTTTAGTTCACATAAAAGTCTTATTTTGGCAAGATCCTATTTTGAATTTTAGGGATTCACTCAATTGGATAAAGGTTATATCTTTCTAGATGATATCTCATCTTAGCGTACTTGTTTTGGCTTATGGTTTCACTTTTTAACTTGGAATAATTGAGTACCAATTCTAATTTTAATGGTCTCACTATTGGATTTCCTCCTGAAATATAAAATCTTGTGTGCAATGCCTTCAATTACCCCTACTTTGATGTGGGCTGAAGATGTGTGCACATGTCATCATCAAAGTTCAGAAAGGCAAGGGATATATACCTATTCCCTAGGTTAGTTCTAAAAGCTCCCTTTATTTGGTATGTGCGACTTAAGTCGGTTTTTTAGAGGCATGCCCTTAGGGGCAGATGAAGAAGCCTTAAGTCTATGTTGTTGGTTCCAAAAGCTCTCTTGTTAGGTGTGACTTGAGTAGACTTAATGGTCATACTCTTAAGAGCAAAAAAAAGAGCTTTAAGGCTGTATTGATGGTTCAAAGAGCTCCCTCCACTCAGTAGGTGTGACTTGAGTCAGCTTAGTAGATCATGCTTTTAAGAGCAAAGAAAGAGCCTTGAGGCTGAGTTTATCAATCATGGTCTGTCTTTTGGCTTGATTTTCTTATTTGAGTAGGCATTATTTTTAATTAGAGGTGGCTATGAAAAATGTTGCCCGCAATGAAAAGGGTCATAAAAAGCTTATTAGCTTGCCCCCTACATTGGCAGAAGCCTAGGCATTAGAGCTAAACTACAAGAATTTATACATTTTGTGACATAAAATATTATCATGAAAAAAAGTCATTATTGTCACCACAGAGTTAAGGTAACAATTTTTTTTTTTTATCATAGTGAGCATTATGGTAACTGCGTAATAAAATGTTTATACAACAAATTTTGTATTTACCTTCTAAAACTTTAGTTTTGGTGAAGAATTTACTTATCTCACATAATTTCTTTGTTTTCATGACAATAGTAATGCCATAAATAAAATTTTATTTTTGCTGCATAATATTTTGTATCGTCATAAAAAGTTGATATTTTTATGACAAAATTAAAGTTTGTCACACTAATATTTATTTTTAGTGACAAAAGTTGGATTATTATTAAAACAAATAGACATTAATGACAACATCTATCATAAATAAATATAATTTTTATCATGTAGTATTGTATATCATTCACATATTTAATACCTTAAATGACGATAAATATATGTCATTATATCAATGTTTAATAGTGACAAATATAAATCAGCATAAAATTTGTAACACCCTATATCTGATCCAAATGCAGATCCCAATGTAGGATGTTACATTACTTATACGATTATCATTACGTGATATAGACATAAACATATATGTATTTCAAAATGCCTATACACATGTGATATATTTGTATATATATATGTGTGTGTATTTTAAAACACCTATACACATACAACAGATGACAAATGAAAATATTATTTCATTAATCAAAACAAACTTATATATATTTAGCATTTTAAAATGTTTACAATTAGCTTATACAATTAGCATGTTATATTGTACGTTTTGCCTTCAACAAAGGAATACAATCATAACATATACTAAAAACCTAACTAATACACTTGGCGTGCCTTGTTGTACACATACAAGCCTTATACCACTAAGATTGGATCTTTTGCTCAACCCGTTTCGAGTTATGATATAAGTTTTTTTTTTTAATTTCTATTCAATTCTTTGTATTCAATTTCATTATTGGTTACACTATATAATTTCCTATTTCTATACTTTTTACCATTTCAATTATATTACTTGTAGTATAAATTATTCATGTCTTTTCCTATATTTTTATCATAATTCACAAGTACTAGACATGTAAAATCTTTAATGATCCTAATTTATCAATTTATAGGTAATTATATTTTTATATAATGTAACTGGACTACTTATCATTTATAATACTTATTTTTATATTTTAAACAAATTATTTTGTATAAGTTCATGTAAACTTATTTCTTTAGTATAGAATTATTTTACGTCTTACTTTTTTTATGTAACATATGGTGTCCCTGATAACCCTACACATTATCCATATCAGGATAACGAGGTATGTAACAAGTATGACACTAAATTATCCATATAACAAGTATGGCACAATGTGCCCAAGTAACAAGTATGAGGAATAACACTCTCCCTAAGTATCAAGTATGCACCAAAGTGTGAAACAATTGTGTATCGCTATGCAGTTGCAATAAACAGTGGTTTTCTAGTTGACTACTCAATCTATCCTAAGTTGTATCGACTGTTTAGACTCTCAGGGTATTCATCGTAATTAAAATTCCTCATTTCCAACTATTCTTCATGTGCACATACATATAAACATTTTATCACATTAAGTTTGTCCCACTTATTCATTTTCATGTATCATATTCTTTGTAAAACTCTATGTTCCTATCATTTTCAAATCTATAAGTTATTCTTTAATTTATTTCTTTTTTTGCACCTATTGATTGTGTACTTGTCATAATTTGAAATTACATATGTTATTTACTTTAATTCTTAATACATATCATATTTTATATAATTCTATTCTTCATTTATCATACACATATTTTTACAATTTAACATATTTTCTTAATTTTCTAAAATCCAATCATCTTGTATTAATTTTCTTATATCTATCTTTACTCTTATTTAATTACATCAATTTATTTTATTTATAGCTTAAATTTACCTAATCATATACTCTTATATCTTAAATTTCTCATAAGCTTTTTAATTATTCCACTATTCACGTACTTAATTAATTAATTTTTTTATGCATATATAGTTGCTTTTATATACTTTACTAATTTTCTTATGAACTCGATCTATTATATTTCTACTATCTATTATGCTTATTCCTATTCATTTATCATGTGTTATCACTTACAAGAATTAATATTATTATTGTTTTTACATTTCAAAATTATATTTAAACATGTATTTTTTTGTACTTTCGGCTCATAATTACGTACATAACATTGCCATTCATTTTCTAAATCTTCTATGATTTTAGCCTCATTTACATTCACTTACATGTCTTCATACTTTTATTCATTTATTATTATTATAACATTGACTTCCATCCTATTAACCTATACTTACACTTATGGCTTTATTAAATACTCTTATTCATTAACACTTCAAACATTTCTATTTGCTTTGATTTTCCCTATTATGCTTATATTATATCCTACATTTTTGTTAATATTGATTTCTTACATATATCATTTTATTTTTACTATGTAAATACACACACATATAACTTATGTACCTCTAATTCTCTCTTCAACTTCTATTAACAATAATTCTATGTTTATATAATTATATACTTGCCTTTTACTTTACATTATTTATTTATTTTTACTATTAAATTAACACTTGTATTTAATCCTTCATTTCTATTATTGAACTCTTACTTTTGCCTCTTCGAATTTCTCCTTACTTATAAGTTAGTTTAATTACTCAATTTATTCATTATTTATATCTATTATTCCCATATATATTCATGGTCTTTATAAACTTTAATAATTGTTTCTCAAAACTCTCATTTGATTTATGATTTATTTCCTTACGTTATTTATCATTTTAATATATTATTTATATACACAAATCCTATATAAACATTTCCTATTAATATTTCAATTATATTCTTAAAATTCATATTAAATTTATTTCTATACTTTTAAAATTTATTCCCCTTTTCATTAGTAAATTAAACTTTCAAGTTATCACATAAATATATATATATATATATATATA
>CANXYI011183054.1:0-13863 GCA_948208565.1 Hura crepitans
CCTTCAACCTTTCTTTAACTAACTTTACTTTCTCTTTATCATCTCTTTGATTAAATTTATGCTAGAGATTTTTCTCTCTCTAACTTCACTCCAACACAAAGAAGTCTTACATCATCTACCATACAATACTTTATATGGGGCCATCCCCAAACTAGCCTAGTAACTATTAATATAGGCATACTCTACAAAACACAAGCACTGTTCCTAGTTACGCTTAAGCTCAATAGCACATCCTTACAACATATCTTCAAACATCTGTATCACACTCTCTTACTGTTCGTCAATTTAAGGATGAAATGTTATGCTATAGACTAGTCTGGTGCCTAAAGCTGCCTATAGCTTCTTCCAAAATCTAGAAGTAAAATAAGGATCCCTATTAAAAATGATAGTCACTGGCACACCGTGTAATTTGACTATCTCATCCATATATAGTATAGTGAGCCTCTATAAGGACTAATCCATCCTGACTAGGATAAAATAAGCTATTTTTGTCAACCTATCAACAATTACCCATGTAGTATCACATCTATCTCTGATCAAAGGTAAACCCATCACAACATCCATGGTCACCGTTTCCCATTTCCACTCTAGTATTACTATAGGATGCAACAATCCAAAAGGAACCTATTACTCTACTTTCACTTGTTAGCATATCAAATACTTTTCAACAAACTCTGCCACAACCTTTTTTCATACTAGGCCACCATTAATTAGATTTCAAGTTTAAATACATTTGTGTACTCCAAGGATACATGGAATAAGAAGCCTCATATGCCTCTTTTAATATCTATAATCTGAAGTCATCTATACTAGGTATACATAACCCGTTCTTATAATACAAATACCCATCCTCTGCCAACTCAAACCCTATAGTTTTCTCCTCTTTAACATTACTTGCCATCTAGACTAACTATTCATTTTCCATCTAGTTGTCCTTAATCTACCATCTAAAATCTAGCTTTATCTATAACCCAACCTATATAGCATCTTTTGAAGTACACTGAAAACCAACATTCATAGCTTTCAGAGCCATTATAAATCTCCTACTCAAATCATCTACCACTATATTGGCTTTCCTTGGGTGGTAATCAATCAAGCAGTTATAATCCTTTATCAGCTCTAACTACCTTCTCTGGCTTAAGTTCGGTTCTTTCTGAATAAGAAGGTATTTCATACTCTTATGATCTGCATATATATAGTATCTCTTCTCATACAAATAGTGCTTTCATATTTTTAAAGCAACATAATAGAAGCTAACTTCAAATTATAAATAGGATAATTCCTTTCAAGATACTTCAACTTTCTTAAGGCATAAGCTACTACTTTTCCCTCTTACATCAATACATACCCCAAGCCCTTCAGTGAAGCATCACTATACATTGTAAAGTCCTTACCCTATTCAGGTTGAATCAGGATAGGAGCTTTTATCAACATTTTATTCAATTGCTCAAAACTAGCTTGACATATGGCACCCTCCACATGATCTAAACACTAGACCTAAATAGGGGATGCACGCATGTAAAATGATATCCAATTCTATTATCTAAAATCACTTAAAATTTAAAACTTTTCTATCAGAAAACATTTCTTGACTTGGAAATGTAATAAAACATTGAAAACCTTTTTAGCAAGCAAATTGAGGTAAACATTAGGGTCATCGTGTTGAAAATCCAGCAGTATAATAGTTGTACTTGTGACACCCCTTACTGGATTCCCGAAGGAATCTAATAAGCGGTGCATTCCTGCCAGGTCACCCATCCTAAAATTTCCCCCGTGTCCATTCTTTTAACTTTTACTTATACTATATTAGACAACTCTAACTAAATCTAAAATCATTCAATTCAGTTCCTTTAAAACCACTTATGTTTGTATCAACATGTTTCAGCCATTATAGAAGGAATCCAACCAAATCTGATACCCTCTAAAAATTTGGTAGCACATAGCTACCCTAATTACTATCCCAAAATTAATATCCACATGTAAACACTTCAATATTATATATCACATCCCTTAGACCCTTTTTGTCCCCCAGTTATCATCCTATCAATATCATCTAACACATAGCAGTCACAAACCTCTTACCACAATAAAACAGACAGAGCCTTAGGCTCACAAACATGCAACACAAAGCACACATACATTAGAGAAAACATCTCCTAATTAAATATAGCATGGTCTGATATATACAAATACTGTCCTAGGCCCCTTATATACATCACACCCATTATCCCCACCTAAGTACATAGAGTGCCAAATCTACTCATTATACATAACCACTTTCTCAATATGACCTCTGAACTCTACTGAATGCTTTTATAAGGCAATGTCCCTATGCTGGGTACCTGCGCACCGAAATAAGTACGCTAAGTATAAAAATACTCAGTGGTGAATTCAATCATTAAAACCATGTCCAGTAATTAATCTATACATAAAATACATATTTTATATTGTACTAATGGCCCAAGTTTAATTTAAACCGCTATCATGCAAAATTACCATTTTACCCCTAGGGTGTTTCTATCTGTAGTTATCTAATTACTTGTGACAAATCATGTTATTTATGTATTTGGTCATTATAAACAATTTAATGGTTAAAACTATGCCATTTTAAGCCTTTATTTTATTACCAATGGAAAATTACTAAAATACCCTTATGTCATATTTCACAGTCATATGTGGGTTTATTAACTTTATTGAACCATTTTAGCTAGCCTAACTCAAAAGACATCTTTAATAGACACTAGATCTAGAAGGAAAATAAACTAGTACAATGGTCCCCATTTTAGACCTACATCACTGCACCAGTATATGTGCCATAATGGAGATCAGCCTATAGCCTCTCTAAACACAAATAATAAACATCTATTTGATATAATCAAGATCAGCCTATAGGCCTTCCCAACCACAAATAAACATCATCAGGAATGTGACATAATAGAGATCAATCTGTAGGCCTCTCTAACCATAAATAATATCTGAACACCTATGTGACATAATGGAGATAAGCCCATAGGCCTCCCCATCCACAAAAAAGATTCACTGCCTGAACATTAAACAACTAGCAGCTACAAAAACCCTAAGTTGACCGGTTAACCCATCCAATAAGTGTCTAAATAATCAGCGAAGTAGCTCATTTTAAGTTCATTTATTGCCCAAAAGTATTCTTACAATATTTAAGTTGCAATAATAGACTGTTATAAATTTTATTACACAGATTATTTTTAAACTAGTCTGGTATAGCCACATTTTGGGTCTACTAGGTAAAAACCCTAAAGTAAAATTAAGTTATGTTATTTCCAATATACAAGGTTTAATATGTTAGAATTTATCATTGTATTAATTCTCAGGAAATTAACACTTTCTATCCAATGGCATTTTTGGTTCAAGTAATGGTCAATTAGACAGTTACTGGTCATTTCAACCACTTTTCAAGACATAATTCTAGGACCATTTTAAGTCTAATCTCAGCATAGTTTTTAACATCTTATTAAGCACATTCATAGGCCTAAAGCCAATCTTTTCTAGGCTACTTCCAAGGCCAAACAATAGGCTCAAATGCCATCATATGCAATCATAAACACTAGCCCTCAAAGGCATACAAATAAACATGGTTTCTATTTGCAATCCATAGCCCTTATGGGCAAAGTGTCAAGCCACTTTTTATACATGATTGCTAATTTAGTTTTAAGTCATTATCAACTTAGTTCTCATGTCATTACTTGAATAGATTTCATGCCCTTTTTAATGTATTCACTATCTATGTTCATGCCAACAATAATTTAATTACTCATGCATTCAAGCTCAAGTTTAGTATATATAACATAGTTCACTCATCATCTCATTTTCCATGCCATATTCCATGAGTTAACTTTTAGATGTAACTAGTCCAAGGCCTTAATCATACATTCCCCTAGTGTTCATTTTGCAATTATCCATTAATCAATAACATAGTCACACTTACATATATGCCTTGATCATTTCAAGCCATACAAGTAGCCACAAACTTGTTAAATGCCTTGGCCACCCCTAATTTTCCATACTTTCATACACAATTCAAGTCATATCATACTAAGCCAATTGCTCATGCATTATAGGTCTAAGGCACATGCAATCTTCAACCTTGAATACTACCTAAGACAACACAAAGGTAGCCACACACCTTCACACACATGTACAAGCTCTCAACCAAACCTATATTGCACACTAAACATATATTATTTCTTATCTTTACACACAATGCCATTTACTTTTAATGCCACCATGATCAATATACATCTGAAGTATCCCAAAACACACTTAAACATATGTCAATTCATGCACACCTCTCGACCAAACTAAGCCTTGAGATTAAAATTAAGTCTTTTCATTAATTACCCATTCCATATACACACTTTTTTATCAATTGACAAGTATTTCAATTTTTAATGATACTCAACCCATAATTCATACCCTAAGCACCATGACACATACATCAAGCAACATTAGCACATATAAACATCATAGACATCTCTTGGCAACTATAAAATTCCCACCAATCTCACATTTCCGTATTAATGACCTATACAATCCTTATCCCCTCAACCCATATTCAATGATTCATTAATAAGTCACCTATCCAAGCTACTTTATAAACCATTTTTAAACTCAAGAATCATCCACTGGAATTAAAGGGCATGAAGTGAATGAAAGAATTCACTTACCTCATTTAATTGAAGATGCAATCACCACCACTTTAAAGCTACTAACTTTAATTCTAGCCCCACTGTGACTTTCTCTATTGCTCTTTAAGCCCTCCCTTGCCCCAATTCACCTCAAACACATTTTACATACTTCCACAAAGTTGTTAGGCAACCCAAGGAACCATTTACAACCCAAAAAAATTCAAGAAAAGTCAAAGAAAGACTATAAAAGCTCACCTTTTTCCCTTATTAAACTAGTTCTGACCCCAAAAGCTTTGGTGAATTTTAATTTCTTCATGGGAGCTCCTTTTGCCTTTATTCCTTTCTCAAAATTCATGAACATCACAAAGGAATTTTTGGAAGCTAGAAACACTAGAAAAGGCTCAAGGAAGAAGATAAAACTCCCTCTCTAAGTTATTGTTGCGTCACTGCCCACTATAGCAAGGGAGGAGTTTCCTTCATCTTATTTAAGTGGAATTATCCACTTGGCATTCACCCTTGCCACTTGGCAAGGTTTTTAGCCCACCTAGACAATTAAAAGTGGAACCCACAACCTCTCAAGCCACCTCAACATATGTCAATTTTTTGGTAAACTTTGAAAATTCACCAAAATTCACACGTAGCACATAAAATTACACCTTTTTTTAATTTATATTTTAATTCCCTCTACTTGCTCTTAAATTTTTATTGCCAAATTCCATTAATATAGAAGTTTTTTAGACTGCCTCAATTTGCATGCTAACCTAAAAATTTACGAGATTTTACAAACGACCTTCGATTTTAAAATTCATTCACCAGTGGACTTAGTAAAATTTTTTAGCTTTAAGATCCAATATTTTTACGTCTGTCCATGCACATCCCATGACAATCCTAGCCTAAAAAATTTTATTGTACTAAGGGATAGCTTATAGTTCAAAATGAATTGTTGCTTTTGCTAAATTTTTGAATTTTGCTCTTTTCATCACATTAAAGCCCCTCAAAGTTTCATGATTAGTGTCACTGCCTCGACTTTCATACAAGTGACCCTACACCCTGAGTGTACTTCTCAAAACTAGTGGCACTATTCACGGAGCATTGGAGCACAAGTGTTACATTTCTTCCCCTATTAAGAAATTTTCATCCTCAAAATTACCTGGAGTAATTAAAGAAGGATACTGAGTCCTCATCGGCCCTTCTGACCCTTAAGTAACTCTCTTTGTATTTTGGTACCTCTATAGCACTATAATAGTGGTATGGACTCGTCTTTTTAACTATCTAATTTTATGAGCCATACTCTATACTGCTTTCTCTTTAAAATGTAAATATAGCTGTACCTCAATAGCTGTCATTGTAGTCATATGTAACAGGTCCAATCTATACCCCTGAGCATAAAAATATAAAAACATTATGTATTTGCTATAACCTAGGCAGTAGTGTAAGCTTGTATGTTAGAGGTCCGACCTTGTCAGCACTCTCATAGGGTCTAATGAACTTAGGACTCAATTTCCCTTTTTCTCGAACCTCTACACCCTTTTCCCTAGAGAAACCTCTAAAACACATTTTCTCCAATTGTATATTCAGTAACTCTCTATTTTAAACCAGTATATGGTTCCTATCTTAACCACAGTTGCCTTTAGCCTTGCTCTGATTAAATCTATATTAGAGATCTTTCACCCTCTAACTTTACTCTAACATGAAGGAGTCCTGCATTATCTACCAATTTAGAAGTAACACAAAGATCCCTATTAAAAGTGAAAGCCATTGGCACATCATGAAATCTGACTATCTCATCACATATCATCTAGCCAATATCTCTAAGGACTAATCCATCTTGATCGGGTAACTTGAACTTTCTTTGTCAATCTGTCTATAATTATCCATGTAAGCTTCCATTTACCTCTAGTCAAAGGGAAACCCATCACAAAACCTATGGTCAACTTTTCTCCTTTCCACTCTAGTATTGTTGTAAGATGTAACAATCCAGAGGGAACTTGATGCTCAGCTTTCACTTGCTAGCATGTCAACACTTAGTATTATATTCTACCACATCTCTTTTCATATTAGGCCATTAATAATAAAATTTCTAGTTCATTGTATCTGCCATCACATTAGTTTTCCTTAGTTGGTAGTCAATCAAGCTACCACAATCCTTGATCAACTCCTAACTAACTTTTCTATTTCAAGTTCAACTTTTCCTGAGTAAGGAGATATCTCATGCTCTTATGATATATGTATATATGCAGCACTTCGCTTCACACAAATAGTGCTTTCATATTTTTAACATAAACATGATAGTAGTTAGCCCCAAATTATGTGTAACATAATTATTCTCATGTGGCTTCAACTGTCTTGAAGCATAAGCTACAATCTTCTTATCCTACATCATTTCACATTCCAAAGTATTCAATAAAGCATCATTATACACATTATGGTCATTACTCTATTTAGGTTAGATCAGAATAAGAGCCTCTATTAACACTTTTGTTTTAGTTGGTCACAATTGGCTTTACATTTATCATTTCAATGTAGTCTCATAAATTATCCTAACCCATCAAGTCAAAGGAATAGCAATAATAGAGGTTATCTTTTAAGAATTTTCTAATAAGAACAACTAAAGCAAGAAAGTTTCTCACCTTGGTTACATTCCTAGGTGGTTCCCCATTTAGTATTGCTTGGTTACATTCCTAGGTGGTTCCATATTTAGTATTGCCTTTAATTCCTAAAATTAACTCTAATTCTTTCTACTGACACCATATGGCCTAGAGAAGAAACCCCACTCAGCCAAACTCATACTCACTAATCTTGGCACACAATTATCTCTCTTTCAGAGTCTATAACATAACCCTCAGGCACTATTCATACTCTTTTTCATTTTAGGAGTAAACCATAGTGTCATCAATGAACACTACCACCACCCATCTACATAAGATTTTAAAAGCTATATTCATTAAATTCTATAGAATTCAGAATTCAGAATTCTATAGGATCCTAATGGCATCAATAAGAATTCAGAATGCCCGCACTGTGTTTTGAAGGCAGCTTTTAGAAACATCAGCTTCCTTAATCTTTAGCTAATAATATCTAAATCTCATATCAATTTTCAAACATATACTAACCCCTCTCAAATGATCAAGGAGATCATTCATCTGAATAGGGGATGCTTATTCTTCATAGTCACTTTATTTAGTCGCCTATAAAGTAATGCATAAATTGAGCAACCTATCTTTCCTTCTCAATGGACAACATAGGCACTCCCCAAAGAGTTATGTTAGGTCTGATAAAACCCTTATCACATTGCTCTTATAGCTATAATCTCAGTTCTTT
Source organism: Hura crepitans (assembly GCA_948208565.1). Classification (NCBI taxonomy): domain Eukaryota; kingdom Viridiplantae; phylum Streptophyta; class Magnoliopsida; order Malpighiales; family Euphorbiaceae; genus Hura; species Hura crepitans. Next base: position 7,983 of record CANXYI011183054.1, read on the forward strand.
TATTTCAACAAATGTCATTCTATAAAGAATAATAAGTACTGGAGCAATACCAAGATACACCTTTATTTTAACTCCTATTCCCTCTAAGGTAGTATGCCTAGTAGCTTATCAGGAATACATTAAAAACTTAGCTACAATTGGAATATATGTCAGATTAAAGTTGAGACATTCAAATCAATAGCATAGGTTTAATAGCAAAAATAAGATTATCCAAAAGGTTCTTCTCCCTATCCACTGTCACTGTCAATCCTCATATAATCTAGAGGGTTAACTTTCTATGTTTACAATCATTCTTAGCCTGGTATTTAACAAGCTAATCCATCCTAGGATTACATCAAGCTCATTGGGATGGAACTTGGTAAAATTAGTAACAAATTATGCCCTGAATCACCAAAGGGCCTTTCCTATGCACCTTATTCACAATCACCCATGGCCCCATAGGGATTCTAACTCTAATATCTATATCAGTATGCTTAGGCTCTATCTACCTATTCTTTACTTGTGTAATACATACACATGAGGGCATTAAATCAAGGTCTATCAAAGCCAAGGCTGTAACATTAGATAAGCAAAATAGCAATTATACCATCTAATGTTGTAGCTTCTTCTCTAGCTCTCACAGCACATTGCTTGGCTAAAGCATAAGCTTTAATTCTAGTACCCTGACTAGCACTAGACTGCTCTCCTTTAGTTTACCTCTAACCCCTACCTTGCAGTGGAACATTAGGTATTTGTGTCTGAGCACCCTATACCTATCCCTGAGGACCCTTTCTTTATAGTAATCTCTAACACCACAATGGAGACATCTCCTTTCTTACCTTCTCTATACTATTCCTAGTGCCTCATCTAACAAGTGCCACACATGGAAGATCTAACCCTATTATCCCCTATACAAGGAGTACTATCAACCTGAGGAGGTAATAGAGGTCTACTAGTAGAAACCTACCCTGACCTCTATGTCTATGTCTGCCTTTACCCCTAGTACCCTAGTTGATATTAGGATCTAAGCTGAGACTATGCCTATAACTAGACTGCCTCTTTATCTAAAAGAGATCTCTCTTTTCTGGTACCATTTCCTTCCTACCACATGTAACTAGTACTGGTACTATAAAATCCCTCTTTCTGAGGTTTAGCTGTCTATATCCTTGACCCTACATTCAGTCCTATTAATAATCTCTTATATTTTATATATATATCATTGAAAATAATCTCCTCACATACTTAAAAAATTTGGTAAAATCCTTTCATATACTACTTCCCAATATGCTTAGATAGGGGTTACTCCTGCCTACTATCAGTTAATCACTTATAACTCTAACTGCTGAGCTATATTACTAGGTTTAGAGGCTGATACATAACCTACTCCCTGTATAACTATGGTTATAAAACCAATTGGTTCCTTGGCCCTTCCTTCAAGTAACATAACCAATTACTCCTATATTATAGAAGACTTTTCCTTCTCAGCCTTGGGCAGCATAACAGTTTAGAGGAATTTGAAACTTAGCCATTTGCACTCATGTACTTAGCTTAGGAACATTAACCTATGCTCTAATACTATAAAATTTGACACCCCCTACTGGATTCCCGAAGGAACCCAATAAGCAGTGCAGTTCCCATGAAGTCACCCATCCTAAAATTTTCCCCATGTTCATTTGTTTAACTTTTACGTATACTGCTTTAAACAACTCTAACTAAATCCAAAATCATTTAGGTCCATTCCTATAAATAAATTAAGTTCAAATCATTATGTTTCAACCATTACAGAAGGAATCTATCCTAATCTGATAACCTCTAAATATTTGGCAGCACAACAGCTACCCTAATCATTATTCCAAAATTCATATCTACCCATAAATAATTCAATTTTATATATCACATCTCTTAGACCCCTCTGGTTCCGTAGTTATCATGCTATCAACATCATCTAACACATAGCAGTAACAGGCCTCAGGGCATAATAAAACATATAGAGCCTTAAGCTCATAAACATGCAACAAAAATCACACATAAATAAGAGAAAACATCTCCTAATTAATTTCATCATAGTCTAATATATACAAATACTACCTTGTACCCCTTATATACATCACTCCCATTTTCCCTAGTTAACTACATAGAGTGCAAAATCTACTCATTATACATGATCCACCTTCTTAATATGAGCTCTAAACTTCGTTGTACACTTTACGAGGCAATGTCCCTATTATGGGTATGTACTCATCGAAACTGGTATGCTGAGTATAAAAATACTCAATGGTGAACTTAATCATTAAAACCATGTCTAATAAATAATCCATACATAAAATCCCTATTTTATCTTGTACTGATGGCCCAAGTTTAATATAAAGTGCTATCATATAAAATTACCATTTTACCCCTAAGGTGTTTCTATCTGTAGTTATCTAATTGCTTATCACAAGTAATGTAATTTCTGTACTTTGTCATTATGAGCCATTTAATGCTCAAAACTATACCACTTTAAGCCTTTATTTATTACTAGTGGAAAATTACTAAAATACTGCTGTGTCATATTTCACTGTCATATGTGGGTTTATTAACTTTATTGAATCATTTTAGTTAGCCCAACTCAAAAAACATCCCTAACAAACTAGATCTAGAGGGAAAATAAACTAGTGTAGTGGTCACCATTTTGGACCTATGCCGTTGCATCGACACATGTGCCATAATGGAGATCAGCCTGTAGCTTCTCCAAACATAAATAAATAACATCTGTGTGACATGGAGATTAGCTTAAAGGCCTCCCCAACCACAAATAATATCTCAACACCTATGTGACATAATAGAGATCAGCCCGTGGGCCTCCCTAGCCACAAATAAGATTCACTACCTAGAAATCAGATAACTAGCAACTGCAAAAACCCTAAGTTAACTAGTCAACACATCTAGTGGGTGTCTAACTAATGGTCCAAGTAGCTTATTTTAAGTCCATTTATTGACTAAAAGCATTCTTGTTTAAGTTGCAATAACATACAATTATAAATTTTATTACACAGTTTATTTTTCAGCCAGTCTTGTATAGCCACATTTTGGCTCTACTTGGTAAAGACACAAAAATAATATTAAGTTCTATTATTTACAATATACAAGGTTTAATATGTTAGAATTTATCATGGCATTAATTCTTAGGAAATTAACACTTTTTGTCCAATGACATTTTTGGTTCAAATAATGGTCAATTGGATAATTACATGTCATTTCGACCACTTTTCAAGACTAATCTCAACATAGTTTTCAACATCTTATTAAGCACATTCATAGGCCCAAAGCCAATATTATGTAGGCCACTTCCAAGGTCAAACAATAGGCTCAAATTCCATCATACACAATCATAAATACTAGCCTTCAAAGGCATACAAATAAACATGGTTTCTATTTACAATCCATAACATTTATAAGAAAAGTTTCAGGCCACTTTTTATACATGATTGCTAATTTAGTTTTAAGTCATTTTCAACTTGCTTCTCATGTCATTACTTAAATAGATTTCATGACTTTAATTAGGTATTCACTGCCTATGCTCATGCCAACAATAAATTAATTACTCATGCATTCAATCTCAAGTTTAGTATACATAACATAGTTCACTCATCATCTCATTTTCCATGCCATATTCCATGAGTTAACTTTCAGGTGTAACTAGTCCAAAGCCTTAATCATGTATTCCCCTGGTGTTCAATTTGCAACTATCCATTAATAAATAACATAGTCACACTTACATACATGCCTTGATAATTTCATGACATTCAAGTAGCCACAAGCTTGTCATATTCCTCGGCCACCCTTAATTTTCCATACTTTCATGCACAATTCAAGTTATATCATACCAAACCAATTACTCATGCATTAAAGGTCTAAGGCATATGTAATCTCTAGCCTTGAATACTACCTAAGTCCACACTAAGCAAGCCACACACCTTCACACACATGTCCATGTTCTCGACCACACTTATATTACACACTAAACATGCATTCTTTTATGTCTTTACACATAATGCCATTTACTTTCAATGCCACTATGATCAACCTACATCTCAAGTATCCCAAAAAACACTTTAATAAACCTCAATTCATGCACACCTCTTGGCCAAACTAAGCCTTGAGATTAAAATTAATTCTTTTCATAAATTACCCATTCCATATACACACTTTTTCATCAATTGACAAGCTTTCCATTTTTAACAACACTCAACTAGTAATTCATACCCCATGACACATACATCAAGTAATAATAGTAAATACAAACATCATAGACATCTCTCAGAACTATAAAATTCCCACCAATCTCACTTTTCCTTACCAATTACCCATATAATCCCTATCCCCCAACCAATGTACAATGGTTCATCAATAAGTCACTTATCCAAGCTACTTTATAGCCTTAAAACTATCTTAAACTCAAGAATCATCTATTGGCATTTAAGGGCATGAAGTGAATGAAAGAATCCACTTACCTCCTTGACTTTAAGATGCAATCACCTTCACTCTAACGTTGCCAGCTTCAATTCTAACCCCATGGTGACTTTTGCCCTTGCTTTTTAAGCCCTGCCTTGCACCAATTCACCTTAAACAAAATTTACATACATTCTTATAGATATTAGCCACCCCAAGGAACTATTTCTAGCCCTGAAAATTTAAGAAAACTCAAGGAAAGGCTATGGAAGCTCACCTTTTTCCCTTGCTAGACTAGTTCTAACCCCAAGAGCTTTGGTGATTTTTCCCTTGCTAGACTAGGCTCTCATAACCCAAGAGCTAGGCTAGGCTCTTATACCTAGTAGGTAACTAAACTTAGGCTTGAAGGCTCTCATGCCTTTTGGCATGTAAATCAATGACCCATAGGTCTCATACCTAAAGGTATGCTAGCAACTGCTACAATCCTAGTTGATTGATTAACCTATCTAAACTAGGTTGCCTAACTATATAGGTATCATTAAACATGTCATTATATGTCAATTTAAACAATTTCACATTTTATATCATCATTTGGCCTTAATGCACCATTGCAAGGCTTACACATATACAGTTGGCCAACTTAGGCCTATTGATGTCCGTTACACCCATAGGATCCATTTTTTGAGGTGTAATGGCATCAAGATACTCAACATCTCAATATGTCACATAAAGATTGAAATATCAATGCAAATGTTCATTTTATGGCATTTTCCATATTTACCTACAATTGATCATATCATGTCTCATCATGCTTGTATCTCGCATACATACCCATTATATGTCAAAAATCCAATTTAATCATATTTCATTCATTTATACAAGAAATTTCCACAGCAATAAGAATATCTTCAAGCACCTTAGCACATGTTGTGATAATGTATTTTTATCAGGGATGAGAGTGGTTAGTGGAGTCACCACCTAGCATCTACACCAGGACCTCTAATCTTCTATACCAGAAAGGTTTAAAATTTTAGATCTTATTTATGCCCCAATAATATGTTGTCCATATATATTGTAACATTTATCAATCCTTTATCATTCAAGCATACATCATTCTTAATTTAAATTGCATCACCTTTACATGTATGGAAGTAAATTGTGATATTTAAAGAATACAGTAATGTATGTCACACATCTAAAAGATGGGTCATTCATTATTTATTAATTAGCTTAATAACTACCTATAATTCCATAGGAATTGGCGATAATTGCCTAACTCCCATCTCAAGGAGATTGGCCTTTATTAAAATACATTTTTCATGTGACTTTTGATTAAAGAAATGCAAATCCATTTTATTAGAAAACACTAATATAGAAAGTTGTTTTAATGTTAGATTAGGGTTTAATACATAGAACAAGTTATTTACTAACTTTACAAACCCAAAATAAATAATAAAGTGTTTGTGGTACA
>CANXYI011183091.1:0-13798 GCA_948208565.1 Hura crepitans
TTTAATACTAATGTTTAATTTAATATTTTAATATTTTCGAACTCCTATTAAAAAAATCTTAATATTAAAACTCTTATTATTATTGTAGATTAAGTAATTTAAGTTTAAATCATAAATAAATATTTTATATTTTATGATTTAATAAGAATTTTCTTTTTTTTTCTCAACTCTTATTTTTGTTTATCATGCATGAAGTTTATTTTTCTTTGGGCTTTATATTAACATTCTGCAAAAAATTCACATTTAAAAGACTTTTTTTTTTCTTTTTAAGTACTTTCTTATAACTTGTATCGAAATTGGACTTTAAATTAGGTTTTTAATATTTTAAGAATCCTATTAAATATTGTAAAGTTATTTTTGTTAATAATATAAAAATATAAGGCTATAATAATCTAAAATTTTTTTCACCCTATTCGTATTTTTGAAAAATATTGAAATGTATTATTTTTTACATTTCAGGTTGCTAGAAAGAAAGAAAAAAAGTGGAATCATTTATAAATCTCATGATTCTGTTATAAAGATGTTTAAAAATTTTCAGGAAATTTCAGTTATTAATTTCTCTATAATCTTAAGGACATGTGTACAAGATTATTCAGACTTTAAAATTTAAATGCAATTGCACACACGTTGTTACTAAGATGATGGACAATTCGATAGTATAGAGAAACAGAGAAAAAAAAAAAAAGAAGGTATTTTAGAATAATTGTTTTTTTTTATATAAACAAATAGCATTACTATTTGTATATTATTAAAATCCTTTGCTAAAATTAAACAGCTGCTTATTCTATAATTATTTCTACAAAATTATGTAAAAAAAAGATATTAATTACTACATTTTTATGAATAAATTATTATTGAGTTGATAGAAAGCTAACTTGAGAGCATTTGAGATTGCTTTTTAATAAATAATATTTGGTTTATCCACTTAACAAGTGGCTGTAAACATGTGATATTTAAAGAGGGAGAGTAAGGGTACTCGTCTTGTACAAAACAATGACACCCATTTATTGAGTAATTTTGATTAACTAGTAGGAGTAATTTTTTTTTTTTATGAAATTTTTCTCTCATCCAATATTCAAAATTTATTGATCCGATTAATCCGGATTCGCACCTTGCAAGTTTATAAAGGAGGATAAATTAAGCGCTCTATTTCAAGTATTTAATAGCACTCCATTCTCGGAACTCGAATTCTAAACTTTTGATTAAGAGAGAAGGGATCATTGCCATCCCATCTTACTCGTCGGAAGTAACTAATGAAATTATTGATGATAAAGTATTACATAGGTTGCCAATATTGAATTAGTCAAAAATATCAATATTCAATCAATTAAATGAGATATCACAATCAAAAAAAGAGAGTATTATTTGCGGATAATGCAAGTCAAATATAATGTTATAAAAACCACAATATCATCTTGAAGACTTTCTAAATTTGAACCTTGAGTAGTTAAAATATGATTATCCCACATCTAGTACTCCTTTTGCCCGATATTAATATACACATTTTTAATTTTATAAAATTAAAAAATTAATTATTTTAATTGAAAATTTAAATCTATATGTATTTTTTTTAATATACCCTTTAATTTAGTTGAGATAACTCATTAATAGATTATTTACTTTTCACATCCATCTAAGTTTAGTTAAATATGCATCGAAATTTGACTTTAATTAATAAATATTACATAAAACTTATATATACTTTTCAAATCGATAAATAATGATATTGAAAATGAAAAGTAATTTATACAAATAGAACGTGCAATATTTAATAAATAGTAATATTAAATAAGGGTAAAATAGAGATTTAACAAATTAAGTGATAATAATGTTACACCAAAGAAAAAGAAAAATGTTGCCCATCAATACACGAGAGAGGGAATATAATAAATAAAATTCATTTTATTTTATTTAAATTGTGAAATTTCAGCGATTTATACATATCAAAAACATGATTAACTTATTTAAAAATTCGATAAAATTTAATTTCAATATATTTAAACACTATTTTACTAATTTCTTTTCAATGTTAATGTAAGTCTTTCAAAATTTCTTTCTCACGCCATCAATTTATTTATTCTATGATAAATAAAGATAACAAATAAAAGCATAATAAAATACGAAAAAAAAGAAAAGAAAAATGACACTTGCAATAAAATACGAAAAAAATTAAAAAAATTAATTGTTTGAACGAAACAAAAAGTAATAAAAAAACCTCTATATACATATAGAGAGAGAGAGAAAATTCCATGAGAGTCCAATTTGTAATTTAAAAATGTGACATGAAATAAATCCAAAAAATATAAAAGTAAAGAAAAATGTAGATCTAGATGGGATAATAAAAATTGGTGGGCCACCAAAATAAAATAATGCAAACACAAAATCAAAGTTTTCGCTTTCAAAAGAAAAAAAATCAAAATTTTCAGGAGCCACATTCAATACATATACATATAGTTCTGAATTATATGATCATGTTTGGACTTTTTCTTGACGCAATTAATGAAACCCTCCAATAAAATCTCCCTTAAGAGCTAAGCAAGCCGGCGACAGAGAAGGCAAAACAAGGCCCCACATCCCCCCAGGTCAACGGTCAGAAACGTCCCCTTTCTTTTTTTTCAGGCTGCAAGGAAATTTCTAAAACCTCTTCTCTCTTCCATTTCTCGTTTCCGCAAAATAAATACTCCCAGGGTTAGAATATCGTTCACCTGATCATCCAAATGGACGGCTTTGATCTGCTTCCCGATTCTCTCATCCTCCTCATCTTCAATTCCGTCTCCGACGTCAAGTCCCTCATCCGTTGCCGCTCCGTTTCCAAACGCTTCAACGCGCTCGTTCCCCAAACTGAGTCCCTCCTTCTACTAGTCGACTGCGTCATCTCCAACGAATCCGACAACGAACCGCTTCTCTTCGCCTTCTTCAAGTCGCTTCTCAAATCCATCCACGACCTCTTCAAGCTGGACCTCAAGCCTACCCCTCGCCTATCCCTGACGCACAACTCCCCCGCCCAGATCCTATCTCGGTTCGAACGGATCCGAAACCTTCAGATCGAGTTACCCGCCGGTGACCTAAAACTAGACAAAGGCATCGTCATCAAATGGAGAGCCGAGTTCGGTAAGACGTTGAAGAGCTGCGTGATTCTCGGTTTTCGAGCCGTGGGTGGAAATTCGGAGAACGGCAGCACGGATTTCGATTTGGCCGGAGGGCTGAAGGCGAGAGTCGTGTGGACAATAAGTGCGTTGATCGCCGCATCGGCGAGGCATTATTTGCTGAAAGACGTTGTGAAAGTGCACGAGGAGATGGAGCGATTGGTGTTGAAAGATAAGGAAGGGGAAGGGACGGTGGTGATGGAGAAGGAGGGTTTGAGAGAGTGTAGGATGGAGATGAAGGCGCGTGGAACGGACGAGTGGGAGTGTGAGGCGAGTAGGACGGTGGTGCCGAGCGTGAGGATGAGGATGAGACACGAATCCAGAGTGCAGTTGAATAACGGAGATTGGGCAGAAGGGGCGACGTTGGTAGTCGTTAGGCCTTGTTTGGGCAAGGAAGATGGTGACGGAGCCCAGGCCCAAAGAGGAGAAGCTATGGTTGCTGACGTGGACGATTTTGAGTTGGCTATGAATGCATTTGGTGGTGGGGCATACAGGGAGGCAGTTCAGGTACTCCTCAAGAGCAAGAGTTACTCGCTGGAAATGAACTCATTCTAAATAAACAAATAAATAAAAAAAAGCAAAAAAAAAAAAAAAAAAAAATTTCAGGTGTTTAAATCATGTTTGATGTTTTGTATTATATGTTCTGTAGATAAGTAATAGGTTTTACATTCGTTCTTTTATATATTTACTTGTCTTTACGCGCCCGGGCATTTTGATTTTACCGGTGGAAGGACGTTAGAGCTAGCAATACAGTGCACTGCTGGGAGTCTGATTATCTGCAAGAACATGACACCGTACAAACACCATATATTATGTGATGTTGTTTGCAATACAATGCACTGCTTCAAATAGAAAACAAAATATTCTCCCCTGAATCTCTGCTCCCACAATGCTTCAACTTCAGCTCGCAATTCTCTCGGTCATTGAATTTGCCGCCCTAATGCCAGGAAGAAACATCATCGATATCCATCTCATTAGCTCTTTCAACAGAATCCTTGCATATGACTGAAATGCTATCTATATATCAAACTTTCAACTGAGCAACCACTGATATAACATAACTGTTATTTGCATATAATTGAAATGCTAACAGCCTCAATCTCTGGATGCATACAAGATTTAAGAACATAATAAAAACATTCTATTGCTGAATGTCCAAGAATGTTGACAAAAACTAATCTAAAGCAGTAAAACGTGCATACCAGATTGATTTTTTTTTCCCTCTCTTCTTCAAGATAAAACAAACAAAATTTGTGCGTATGCAGATATTCGATGCATTGAACTTCTTGCACGGATGCTACTACCACCGAGACTTGGCTCGAGCAGAAAGAAAGGTAATAAAAATAAATAATCTACCTAACGGCAAGCCAATCAACAGAACAGGAATTGAAAGTTAGCTCCTTACTTTTATTTAATAATAATTTCTAAGTTACAAGAAATGATAAGATTACTTAGAAGAACACAAGCCTCCAATTCCACTAAGCATTTCATGGCAAGAATTAGAACAAGTATCATAAAACATGTATCAAATATGTAACCACATTTCGTTCAAACGTCAACGAATTTCAATCATTAATATAGAATCAATTGCTAAGAAGCATGACTGCACAAATACAAGTCTCCTAGTTCATCTAAATAAGGGTTCACATACTGGGCCTCAAACTGTGCATTAGTCAACTTGAAAAATGTACTTAACTTAGGTTTTTTCCTAAGCAAATTCTTCCTTTCAAGGACCTCAAGAACTCTCAGTCGAGGCTTTAACCTCTGCTTGACACTGTAAATGAGCAACTCCGGGTTTCTGGCAATATAAGATATGTCCAAGTTCTCAACGCTCAGAAGAAGTTCTATCACCTCCTTAATCTTTCTTTCTGATACACCAAATGCTGGAGGCGCCCTTCTAAACATGAACAAAATATCATCCTCTGAGAAGCCCAGCTCCCTCAAGAGCTTTAACTTGAGCTCCCATTTCTCTCTAGTCATAGAACCCACCGCCCTAATAGCAAGAAGAAACATCTTAGATTTCCTATCAACACCCATCTCATCAACTCTTTTAACAAAACCCCTAATCCTCTCTGTCTTGGCCAGAAAAAACCTCGGAAAACTAGAAATATATTTAACAATCTGGGATGAACTAATCCCACAACTATTCAAGTATTCTATGTTAGGTAACATTGCCCTTTCCAAATCCTGTCTCAGAAACCACCTAGAAAGCTTTAACAATCTACAAACGGCGGCATTAGATCCCATAACACTTTTCAAAACTAAAATAGATTTAAGCTGGAAATCAGCACTCCTCAAAATCCAAGGATCAGCAGAAATTATCTCAGCAGCATCATTGGAGTCAAATCCCATCTCTTGCAAAATCTTGACTTTAGGCTTAATTCTTTCGAGCTTAGAAGAGAGAACCTTTGGTACTTTTTGGACAACATTTTCTATTTGGGTTTTAGCAAACCCACTTTCCTTGAGGAAATTTATCACAGAATCAGCATTTTGCGGTTTCTTGAGGTACGTAGTAGATGATGAGGGGACTTTCGAAGCGGATTCAGGAGAGAATTGCTGCCGATTAACTAAGTAATCGAATAAAGTGACGTTAGCTCCAGATTTTGATCGCCTTAAAGTGGAAAAGAGAACGAGAGATCTTGATTCCAACAATGGAATATTATATAGATGAGAAGAGCTCTTCAAAGAGGATGATATAAAAGCTCTGTAGATCCATGGAGCCCTTTCTCTCAGTGATTTCAATAGCATTTTGAATCTAAAACCATATACGACAGCGTAATAAAACCTAGAAAATGATATCAACTACTATACCTCGAATTTGCTCGTGCCTTTTTGTCCACTCGAAAATCCCCTTTTGAGCTCAATTTCTCTCTTTGAATCTGAGTACATGCCTCAAAACAAAGTAATTAGGGTTTTAGCAATGAATTGGGCCAACAACAGTTTTGAAATTGAAAGTTTTCTTGTAGCTAGCCCATTTGGAATCCCAGCCTATTTCAAACGGCCCATAATTTTGTAGAACTAAAATGAGTAAACAAAACAAAATTAAGAACCGTGTGTAACGAGTTTGACATTTGATTGCTTCTTTGTATTTAACTTTTCTCGTCTCCTTCTCCCCAACAATACGTCTTCCATTCGAACGTTCTTGCCTTAGAAATCACGCCCTTCTCTCTGCCAAGAGGTTGGCTTCTCTCTCTCTCTCTACCTCTATGTGTGTATTTATGGCTGAATTCTGATTGTTTTTGACTCGGTCATGTAATTGCATTTTTGAGAATTAAGTTAGGGTTTTAACTTTGTGTCAGAGATTGAATCTAATTTGGAATTTGAAATCTGGGAGAACGGTTTGACTTTGAATTGGTCTTTAGCTTTTGCTATGTCTTTTTTCCTCTAATGTTGAAATTTTCTTGCTAGCCTTTATATTACATCTTAATTTATTGTAGTTGTACCGGTTGGGAAGGTTGCCAAAATAGATTTCTAGACATTTTAAAACATTTTGTTTCGTCACAGTATATATGTATTGATCAGTGTAAATTTTGAAGAAGATTTTTTGATGTGTTTTCCTTTGACATCTTAAAGGTTTTCCTTCTGTAAACGGATATCAGAAGAGGGAAAATCGTCTTCTGCTTTTCACAACTGTTGATTGTCATGGCCACTACTGGAAACAAGAACATCAATGCGAAACTGGTAAGCTCTTGCTTATTTTAATGTTAAAATTATAATTTTATCTTGTATTCCTGTACTATGAGAGATTGTTTTCTGGTTCCTGGTTAAAAAAAAAAAAAAAAAGATAGAATTCGGTGGCTGTTGCTTTCTAAATTGTTGACCTTAGATTTAGGATCCAGATGTTTTACGCTCCCTTTCTCCTATCATAGCAGTAGGGTTTTAGAAAGCTTCGACTTTTACACTTTTTTAGAATAAATTTGCCTTAATCTTGGGGTTTGATGCTGACTGTCTTTCTAGTTGCTTTTATTTTGCTGTACTTCAATTTCAAAATAACATCGGTGTTATGATGATCAATGTTCACAGCAACTTGCTAGAAAAGGCTCAAGCATGCAAGATGCATCATTGGAGTCCCAATGTAGTTGCATTGATATTTTTATATTGGTAGTCTGAAAAGATTTATAAGCTTGGCCTTTTTCGTTTTGAGAAGGTGTGGGGAGGGAGAGGGACAACTTGAACCTCAGATCTTGTGCAAGTTGAGAGATGTATCTATTGCTATGCTAAGCCTGTGCTACTTTAAACTCTGTTTACTGAATGATACAACTCTTTCTTTATCAGCCATTTTCTCATTGCTTCACTCCAATTGGAAGCTGTTTTGACACTCAACATTCCGTCTTTCTAAAATTTGCTTAGGCTTTTCAAAGTAGTTGGCAATGGATCTAATTGTTACAACATATTCATTAAACATTTGAGCATACTTGAGTGTTTTTTTTTCCCTCACTTCAGGTGCTTCTTGGAGATGTTGGTGCTGGGAAGTCTAGTCTTGTGTTGCGTTTTGTCAAGGGGCAGTTTGTTGAATTTCAGGTTGGTGGAATCAGGAACATGGGGGATTGCAATGATGTTAATGAGATTCTCCATTTTCATTTTGGAGCTTGACTTTTTTTTTTGGGATGTAGGAATCAACCATAGGCGCTGCATTTTTCTCACAAACATTAGCTGTAAATGATGCAACAGTAAAATTTGAGATTTGGGATACAGCAGGTCAGGAAAGATATCATAGCTTGGCGCCAATGTACTACAGGGGAGCTGCTGCAGCAATTATTGTGTATGATATAACAAATCAGGTTAGCTTAGGCTTAATTGTAAATAAAAACACTATATATTTTTCAATATAATTGTAGTCATCAGGATGCAGGCCCAGGACTCGTATTTGGTAAGTTAATGTAGAAATGCTGTGTGTATGAATGAAAATTCTATGGGAGTGAAGCATTCTGAAGTCCCATTATCTTTTGCACAAAAATTTATATGAAGGCTGTTGCCAGTCGTTGCACAAATATTAGTTAATAGTAATTAGGTTATTGTGTTGATTGCATAAAGGCTTGTTTTGTTGAAAGTTAGTTGTGAAATCTAGAGCTTACACCTTCAGTCTTTGAAGTGAGAATTTAGTCACACTGAACCATAGGATTTATATACAAATTCCCAAATAATTTTGTGGATGTATATATCTTGAAGTATAAGGAGATCAGGTTACTTCCAAATTATTTCCTTTGGTGGTTTTCAGATGCCTCCTGTTCCAGTAATACCTGTCATTTGTGATTGATCTTCTTCGTTGTTGAAGTTGCTATAAGAATTGATTGTTTTCTCACAAAGCATGGAATATTGAACTTCATCAGCAGATTCTATCTATAGGCGAAAATCCTCATGGATGATTATTAACCACTGCTTCTGATCAAAGCAACTGCAATGCAAGGCCATATAGACCTTTAAAGTGTTTTACTTGTGGTCTGAATTTTTTTAGCTCTGCTAGAAAATTATGCCCATTTGTCATTAAAAGATATGCAAATTTGTTTTATAGGTCTATACCTCTGCCCTTCATATATATTGTTACACTGTAACTTTTGGTTAAATTATTAACTTTTTACAATATCCCAAGCATGTAATTTTTCATTTAAAAAAAATATTATTTTCATATTCTGTTGTAGGCCTCATTTGAGCGAGCAAAGAAATGGGTGCAAGAACTTCAAGCACAAGGTTAGTTTACTTTTTGGAAATGGCTATGGCAATCCTTTTTCTTGTATAATGTCTACTTGTGTTGTCAACAAATGTATGGTTCCTGCTTCTGCCTTATGTTCTAGCATGGATGAAAATCTGCAATATGATTTGGTTTGGTTTTATCAGCTTGAGGGCACTTTGATATGAATTTGTTCATTCCATTATGTTAATTAATCATTGTATTGATAACTATTTGGTCATACTAAATTCCTTGTTTACTTTGTTCTGTTTGCTTTCTACAAGGCAACCCAAATATGGTCATGGCACTTGCTGGAAACAAAGTTGATTTGCTAGATGCAAGGAAGGTAGCAGCAGAAGTAAGTTGATCTGTTTGATGGTTTCGGGAATTTCGGTTACTTATCTAGATATGTCTCTGTTAAATATCTTGTAACCATTAAAGATACTTAAGTTTTGCGAAGACTAAAAATTGAAAAGGGACTTTAAATGGGTAACTTCTTTTTTTTGGGACCTGGAAGTATTTTTATTGAATTGAATGCATTATTCTTTTATTTGATTTTAAATTTTCTGTTGTTCTCCTTGAAGAAATCATTGTTTTCTACTTGTATATAATTTAACATAAACTTTCTCTCCCGTTGTGGGGGCCTAAAAGTAATTTCCGTTGATAGATTATGCTTTTATCTTTTACTACTTTGCTATTATCTTACATGCTTGGCTGCTATTTTTTATTTTTTATTTTTAATTTAGCTTTTCTAAAACACTATTGTGGGAAGTCAGAATAAATATTATTGATACTGCAATCACATTCTCATTGATGAAGCAATATTTCTATACTATGAATTTCCATACCCAGAAAAAGGTTCGAGAAGATGTGTCATAGAATTAGTTCAGTAGTTTTAAGATTATTTAGAAGTATGCTAGAAAATCTTCAGTTTGATGAGTTATTTTTGGGTTGGAAATAAAGATTGTAAAATGGCATGCTAATCCTTCCCCTTTTTACTTCTCCTTTTGGTGGGGGAAACTAGTTTTGTGTTTATGAACAAGAATGGTGCTTCCATTTTGCTTTAATTTATTTATTTTCATGTCTTTTAAATAATTAGAGTTATAGAGAATTGCCAATGTATGAGCAGCATAATCAGCTAGAAGGATTATAGATACCGAAATAATTGCAGGAGGCTCAATTATATGCTCAGGAGAATGGCCTTTTCTTTATGGAAACATCAGCAAAAACTGCTAGCAATGTCAATGACATATTCTATGAAATAGGTATATTTACACTCTCTGTGTAGCCTGAGAGAGCATATATCCTGATCACATGCATTTGATTGCTCTCTTTATATTGTTCCTCAAAGAAACGGCTTTGACAATTTTTATCCTTTATTTGTTTGGGACAGCAAAAAAACTACCCCGGTTGCAGCCAGCACAGAACCCATCTGGAATGGTTCTTATGGATAGACCTGCAGAAAGGACTGCAAGTGCATCCTGTTGCGCTTAAGCATATCGGTAAGCGGGTGTTATTGCCGTATTGTGCATCTACTTCTCCAAGATCGCGCATTATGCGCTCATAATCCTGCGTTTATGCTCCCTGCTTCATGTGTGTATTGAGTTGCAAGTAAGAAGTGTAGATGCACGCTTCCTTTTCTACCAGAGAAATGGAATTTGGATTGGCTTCATATGCTGCATTAAATGTTCTGTTTTAGTTTTTTAATTGAATGCTGATACAGTTATGAGCATAGTGTTCATTGTAATATTGACTGATAAAAAGGTGATTATTATTTTTCTCTTAAGGATATGTTTGTTTCCAAGTGAAATTGTGGGATGTAGATGTAGTAGGAGGCTTTTTTCTTTCATTTTCTCTTTTAATAAAGGCTTTATTTCCTTTTTTGCAAGATAATCAGCTTGCGAAAGAAATTTGAAGGAATATTTCATTTCCGCCGTCAATTCCTACTGTAACTTCTTTTTAATGGCAGATTGCAATTTCATCCGCCGCATAAAAACAGTTAACATATAATGATGCTATCTTGAAAATGCCATGCCTAGAATTAGGCCTTGAAATAGGGATACTACTTTTCAACTCCGATTTTGCTTTTTGGATTCTATGTAAAAATTAATATCACTTGCAGAATCGAAATTGAATTAATAGATATTTCGATTTATTTGGTTTAGTTAGATTTTTAAACTATAAAAATTGAATAGATGGAATAGATCGAATTTTTAAAATACTGTTCGGTTCAATTTATTAAAAATTTTGATGGTTTCGTTTCGATTGTTTTTAACTAGTTGAATTTATTTTTTATAAAAAATTTGATATATTCGATTTGGTCGATTTTTAGATATTAATTTCTCACTCTTAATTTCACCCATCATAAATTATCAACTTATTGGTAAGATTTTAATCATTACTCACTTTTATTTTAATTTTTTATTTTTTTGATAAATTCTGAACTAAAAATGAGGAAAAAAATTGAAGATTTAACGCTAAGTGAAACAGAGGAAATACTATATGCTTCTAAATGAAGTCAGCTACATTTATTAGACAAGTGAGCGTTAATGGAAATGAGTTACAATCAGACGTCATGCCTCTTTTCCTAATTCAAAATGCTGAGATTGTGATCAACTTTCATGTTAAAAAGCCTGCGTTCAAAATTGAAAACAATAAAAAAGAGGGAAATTACAATTCATTTTAAATTAGCCATTCCATTAATTTCCATTTAACAATTAATAAAACTTCTACATGCCAAGCTTGTTGGCACACATCGATTGTGTTACTTTCGTGTCTTTAATTTTCGATTCATCTGAATTATAATCTGATCCCGAATTCGAGAAAAAAATAGAAATCTAAATTGCTCGCAGATGGCTTCGGCTGATAAGGTTTTTCAATTGAGTTTGAAAAAATATAAGAAATTTATGAAATTGTATAAGGTGGTCAAAACTGTACGGATTTCATTATTTTAGTGGAAATTTTTTCTAATTTTTGTCCAATAACATAGATGTTATTGTCCGAACCTCATTAAATTTTAATAACAAATTTTTTTCTTTTATTTGTAATTGTGTGAAATAACCGTATTATTTATCAAATTGCATTTAAAATGTTTAACAGTATGTCTCGAATTGAATTTGAAGAAAATAAAATCGATATCTTGATTGATTTATTTATTTTTTTCAGACGAATGATACAGAATCATAACAAGAATCCAGATTGCATTGCACAAAGAAAGAAAAATATGATTGATGAAATTCAGCTGATCTCCTAAAGTTAAAGAAGCAGCGAGCAGAATGGGTTGCATCATGAAGAATGAACCTTTACTAATCATTAAATTCTCTCTCACCTTTCTGCCATTGCCATCAACCACAAAGATTAGCTCATAAGAGATTAATTACGTTATGCAATCAGAAACTTGTTATTGAAGATTCATTTTATTAATTACGTATCTGATTCTTCCTCTTCATCCATCAATCATTCCCAAATCAATAGTTAATCCTAGTTTTCTTCTTTTATTTCAAAATCAATTCATTTTTATTTTAAAATTAATTTTTACCCTAATTATAAAAGAAGTTTGACTTTTGTATCCAATTTATTGGTTCTAAAAATAATTTCCTTCATCTATTTCTATCCAACATTCTCATTAATCATGAATTTTTACCTATTTGTTTGTTTTTATAATAAATGCAAAAAAGAAAAGTAAAATAAACAAGTTGAGAGTGTGTTAATTAAAATAAATAGGGGTAAATTGACCGTAAAAGTTAAAATACAGGTTAATTTGGTATGATATATTTTAATGAACAAGATAAAGTGTTTCTCTACACTAATTTGAATAATTCTTTTTTCGATTTAACTTTTAGACTATTTATTTCATTTTACGGACGCTATAAATTTCAAATTTCTTGTAAAAATTATATACTATTTATTTTTCTAATCATCATTTATGTTAAGATTCTGCAATTCAAATCAAATAAATTACTAAAAAAGAGTAAAAGCACTTGAGTAAATTTGATTTTTTTTTAACCTTTGTAAAGTGTAATGATCTCTATTTTTCAAAGGAATAATTTCTGTCCCCTCTAAAAGGGGTTCATTAGTTGAAAAATTAAACTTAATTAGGTCATATTTCAACCCCTAATAATTAAGAGCGTTTGAGTACCTAAACCAATTCCCTTTTTGACAAATTGATCCTATGAAATTAGGCAATAAACAGAAAATGTCATAATTAACATGCCAAGTACATAGAGATGCCTATTTCTTACTATTTATTTCCTTTTTTTTCCAGAAAAAGAAAGAAAAATTATATAGGTTTTAAAATTGAGCTTCTCCACTTCCTACCATCTGCTCTAAACCCTACCATGTCTCATAAAACAAATAGATTGAAGAACAGGAGATGTGACATCATGACCCTTTATTATTTATTTTAATAGAATTATTTTTCTTTACATTTAAGCTTAGCTTGCTATACCCCCATACTTTTCGAGCCCTTTTTCGTGATAAAGTTCAACCCCCTAAAAAAAAAAAAAAAGAGAGTTGAGTTTGTAAACTACGCATAACCCTTTTAATATTCTCTTTTTCATTTTTAAATGCTAATAAAATGATCTTAAAACTTTATTTATTTATTTTTTTTCATTCCATATGCATTTGTTAGTTAGGGTACGATTTGTTCGGTTTGATTTAAATAACGATCAAATTAAATAAGTCGAATTTTTTTAAGAAAAATCAAATTAATCAAACTTAATAAAAATAATTAAATGATCGAGCCTTTTAAAGAATGAACAAATCAAATAAGTTGAATTTTTTATATATAAAATTATTAAAATGATATCATTTTTTATATGAATTAATGTTATTTTAAACATCAAAATAATATCGTTTTAAAATATCGATCGATTTGATTTCTTTGATATTCTTAAAAATTAATTAAACTGAATAAATCAATTTTTTTTTTAAAACGAACCAAATAACACACCTTTTGTATATCTTAGTCATTAGCTAACACATA
>CANXYI011183112.1:0-11510 GCA_948208565.1 Hura crepitans
AAAGCCATAGATCTATTGTTATTATCATTTCACTTTTATTCCCAAAATGCCCTAGTGAATCCCATTCACACATGGCACTTTGCTCTAGCAAGAGATTCTTGAATATAGATTACTCATCATAACTGTGAGATAAACTCTGCTCTGTAATCTGGGGTAGAGAATCATTTGTTGATTAATACCCTATCTTTAAATATGTTATACATAACCAAGCACCTCACTATGTATACTTCTTGTTTAAAGTAAAGGTTTTTGAGTCAAAGTATGTCACTCCATATTTATGATAGTTAGTGATCTCAAGTCTGAGGATACTTGCATCATTAATATGGTAAGATACTTTCATTGACATAGATTAAGTATCCTTGTAAAGATCTCATGGTGGGTCTCCGATGTACTTAGTTCCCAAGTAAGCATCCATATGTTAACACTAAGCATCTCAATGCTTATAGCTTGTGAGAACTACTACTTGATCCAATCAAAAAAGTATAACATGTGCTAATCTTTCTTCATTAATAATGTCACATCTTGTTAATACTATAATCAGGATTATATTTATGTATATCATATTTTCATGTACTATGAATCTCATATTATAAACACTTTATGATTTCCTTTACATTGTGATTATATACTAGGGACTTTATAACATGGTTTAAGACATTGCAAATAATTGTAAATAATATATAAAAGTACCATGATATAAAGAGAAATGCCTTTAAGTATAATTTCACAAGGTTTAAATACATGAGTACTACCTTATTACATAAGCTCTAGGGCATACTTCTAACACTAAGTACACCTAAAATCTTATCATTAAATAGTCTTATTTATTCTAATATCTTTACCTCTACTAGAATAACAATGTAATTGCATTTGTAGTTTTAGTTATTTTTTTCATTAGCTCATTCTCAATCAACCCATATTCTATTTTCACATTATTATCTTCAATATTCCATTTATTATACTCTTCAGCCCATATTGGAGAGACAACTGCTAACACTAGATAATGGGATTGATCTCATATAATGGCCCACATTATAAAGTTTGGCACATGTACTCACCATCCATCTAATAGCATGGATCAGTTCATAAGAATCTCCTAATACTGGAATGGTAGGGATCAGCTTGGATGGAACTCCTTATGAATGGGATACTAAG
The DNA here is from genome assembly GCA_948208565.1 of Hura crepitans. Classification (NCBI taxonomy): domain Eukaryota; kingdom Viridiplantae; phylum Streptophyta; class Magnoliopsida; order Malpighiales; family Euphorbiaceae; genus Hura; species Hura crepitans. The sequence goes on from CANXYI011183112.1 coordinate 1,156, forward strand.
GATTAGTCATATTGGACCTCTTATTATCCCAAGAAAGGGGATAACAAGGATTAACTTTGAGGGACTTCTAAATATTACAAGAAAAGGGATAACAAGGATTAGCCTTTAATGACCTCCCAATATTCCAACATATGTGAAAAATAAGGATTAGCCCTGATGGACATCTTAGCATCCAAGAAGAGGGGATAACAATGATCAGTCCTAGTAGGCCTCCCAATATCTAAAAGAGTGTTGGACTCTTGTGAAGACCCTGGCAACTGCACTTGTCATACACTAGGCAATGGTCTAAAGGAACTAAGGCCTTTGACAACTGCTAACTAACTAGTTGACCAGTTAACCAATCTAGTAGTGGTCCAACAAATATAGGCCAATACTCTATATTTCTCTTTTTATTATCATGATTAATCTTTTTATCATCTCTAGTCTATTCATTAAAATCTCATAAATTTTTACAATAGTTTAATCAGAATAAATCATCATGTTATTATATGTTTAGTATAGTCCTCACATAATCCTTTGTTATCTTACATTTCATTTATTGTGGATCAGTATATGCCTTTATTCCTTTACAGTCTTGGTTTGAGAGTACTCATTGTCCCAATAAGTTATACCTGATATGGCAATTTGTAACCTTTTTTACTTATTGACATCATTTACAAGTCTCTTTTTTAAGAAGTAATTTTAGGCACACTTACTTATTGCCATTTCCTAAGAACATATTATCTATCTAACTAGTCTAGTGTTTTAATAACCCAAGTCATGTATAATAGTTATTTAGCTTATCACTCTATCTTCACACACCTGTATAGTTATTCAATTATCCCTCAAAGGAATAAATTATCACTCTTAATTAAAGTGACTATCATATGTGTTACCAGTATAAGCTTATTTATTTGCTCAAGCAACCAAGTAGGCCATTCAGCCACCACATTAAGTCACACTTATTATTTAGCAATTATTCATTCCTTTAATACTTATAAGAACACCTATGCATTTTGTCTCTCATATCTCATTTAGGTTCACATACTACCTTAACATTATCTATATAGTCATTTCATAAAGGTATACATGTACATTAATCCTTATCAATATCTCTTCCATCATATGCATACCTCTAGCTAAGTAATTCATTTACACGTAAAACACATCTAGATGAACATATATAGACATTGGTACTACGTTTATACTATTTGGTCATTGTATAAAAACATACACACTTATAATTCATCATTGGGTTTTTGTCTAAGTCATGTTTACTACTAAATCACTAATTCATTTGCATCATATATACAACTTAACCCTACACGCATAAACATTCTTCATAAACATATAATTTGGTCATGCCTTATTCACAAATATACACATTATTTTTTACTCATTGCTTTACACAAATTATTTTATTTTCATCACCTCATTTCACATACACATTTACCAATCACAAACACATACACATGAACCTAAACCAACATTTCCATACATACACATACATGCCTAACATGCACATATACATGACACACAATGTATTTCTCATTAAATTTGATTACATCAAACTCCATAGTACTCTAATCATGCCTTTGAATCCTTGTCTCTCACTTCCTCCATCAATTCCTTCACTTTAACTACAACTATAATAGGGTTTTGGCTTAGAAAAAATGCCACAAAAATTTACACACATCCAAACTAAAACCTATTTTGATAGGCATTCTATACACCTTGAATACTATCTATGAAAATTAAGAAACCTTAGAAGAAACCACTTATATGCTAAATGATCACTATCCACCAAGTGTTTAAAATCTCTCTATATAAGTAATTCCATGGCTTTTTCTCTACAAAATCACATTTAGGAGACTATGAAGGCCAAGATATAGGTTCAAATTGGTGAAATCACTTGAATTTAGGGTTGAAAGGAAGAAAATAGAAAAGGAGAGAGAAATAACATTGACTCATGTGCGGAAAGAAAGGTTGAAGAAAGCTCTCACACATGTCAAAAATCCCACATGTGTCACTACTTATATTATACACATGGATGGCCATGATTAAGCCATCTGGCAATTTAATGGTCCACAATAATACAAGTTATGTTTTAACTTTCAAAAAAAATATTTAATGTTTGAGACCTCCAAAATTAATTCTTTCATTGTCAAAAATTTTAATAATTCCCAATTGAGAGAACCCTTAAATCTCAGCTATAAAAGCCAAGGGAAACCCAAGTAACTATTCTCTCATGTAGTTAAGAAATTTAGTTAAAATGCCGAACGACCTTAAAAAAATATTAATTTCACCACCATTAGACTCATTGGAATTTTTGACATAGAGGTTATGCTATTTTTGGGTCAGTCCGAATATGTCCCAACCATTTTTTAACTCGACGCAAACTTGAGTCACTATTCATTAGTTCTCGACATTAAAATTTTTATTATTTCAGTAAAAGGTGCTAATTATTTCTCTTTCATCATTATTTTGCTCGTCACAATCTTATGACTAGTACTCCCCTTTTAACTACCTTAGTGAGATCCAGTTGTTCAAAGTGCACTATTTTGTCCTTAGGTTACACTATTCATGGATCCTAGGTTTACAAGCATTACAATCCTTTCGTTTTTAAAAAATTATGTCTTTGAAACTTCTTTAGTAAAACTAATAAAGTCATTGAGCTTTCACCTAATTCCTAAAATCATCAGTGACTTTCTCAATTTAATGTTACTTATTTGGTAACTTCATTTTCAGTATTATTTCATTTCTCAAATTTCTCAACTCCTTTGGATAGGATTAGTATTAATTCCTCCCCATTTTTAGTATTAACTTATCTTCTTTCTTAGATCATGACATCTCCTTTTTAAGTAATACCTCAATGTTTATTCTGCTCTAACTTCTTGTTTGATGTCCTCTCGTTCAAGTTAGCATATGATTTTAATCAATCCATAACTTATTTCATTCATTTTCTTATCCTTTACCCCATTTTTAGTTAAGTGGTGTTCTGCCCCTTTCACTGTATTCTGTTTCATAGGAGCCCAGGTTTAAATTAGCTCCATAACTATAATTACTCACAAAATTATTCTCAAGCTTTTGTGCATGCCACTTAAATGTTGTATCTTAAACAATATTAGAATTATCCTTAATTGCCAATAGTCTCGTCACAAAAACTCTTTTTATTCTTTCTTGCACTTCAATTTTAAAGTCAAAAAAAGATAAAATTGTTTTAAAAAATATGTATTTCCTAGCTTCCATTTATTAATAGAAAAGACATTTTAGCCCTAGCCATTCATTATATAGTTTTAGACCTAAATGCATTCAACACATTTAGAGTATCTTATATAAGTAATATTATGCATTCCTAATAAGACCCTATTCTTAATCTCCTACATATCCTATATACCATGTGTCATAATAATATGTACATTTATTTACCTTAACTATAAGTTCCTTAATTACTTTTTCTTTGACTTTGCTCACTCTATGTATGAGATAATCCTCTTATAATTGGATTTCCATATTTATTTTACTGAACCAAATTTCACTTATAATTGTATTAGTACTTCCCTATATGCCATATATTGGAATCTAATATTCATTAAGGTAATCTTACACTCAACTTCTTATACAAAAAAAGGCATCTATAATTCTTACAATCATGTAAACTTAACTCTTCTTGCCATTCCAATAATATTTATATGCCTTAAGGGCAACAACAATTACTATTAATTCCTTAAATCATGAATCAAAAGGTTTCCTTTATGTGGTTCTGATGGCTATGAGGAATGTACTATAACCTTTCCATCTTGTATCAATATGATTTTAAGTCTCAAATGAGTTGCATTACTATGTACCTGAAAATCTCTTCTCTAACTCAACTATGTAAGGATAGCTCTCTTAATTAAAATTGTTTCCACCTCATCAAAAACCTTCTTAACATTAATCATGCCACACAATTTCATATCATTTTACAATAATTATATCACTAAAGCAACACCTAAAATGTATCTCTTAGTATCCCTCTTGTAATAGTCTGTAATTTTTAAGAAACTTGAGACCTCTATACCCCTAGGGTTTCTAGTCCATCATAATTCCTCTAGTTTACTTTCCCTTTTAAAACATTAAGTATGGGTTCTTTATGTCTGTGCATTTTAATTCTCTAGTACTTTCACCCATCTAAATACCTAACATTACTTTTTCAAACAATCTTGCAATAACTCTCTCTTTCTACCTTCACTATAAAACCAATCCATCAATGTTTAAGGACATCACTTTTCTCCCTGACTAAACTCATTTCACCTTATAAAATCTTTTATCTTATCTCCTCATGTATTATCTCATTTCTCACCACTATTTGTGTGTTCTGTCAATTCCCTTCACATTAGGGCTAGATATATGTCATGCTCAAGGTATGGCTATATATGTGCAATGATAAATGCAATATGAATGATATAATGTAAGTGTGGAAGATATTGATATGCAACATATGTCAAGTAGTGCATAACCTCGCCGCAAAGTATAATACAATAATAGGAAAGAAAATAGCCCTTATCCTTAGTGACATTGATAGATACCTTAAGAGTTTAAACTCCCATAACCTCTTTTTTGGGATTACTCTAGTCATATTCCACTTTTTATTCTACTAAAATATCTTCGACATTCTGTCTTTTTGTTCTAATTCTTTTGAAATTCATTACTTTTTCTATTCACTATTCTTTTTTCTTTTATGCCCTTTATGACACTAATCATTAGCAAATCATAATTATTGTCCAAACATGCTATAGTCACTCACCTCCAATATTCTCTTGCTAATTTGTCTTCCTCATATAACCCTAATTCTTCTTTCCACCACATACAATCATTTCAAATACCTACCTTATTTAGTACTGGATTCCAATTGTTCTCTTTGGTTGATGTCTAGATACCTTTAATTTACTAGACTGATATCTTCGAGTTTATTACCCTTTTTATTTATCCTTTTCCTATGAAGGATTATTTGTACGGCCTAAGGTTAGAAGTATATCTATTTTACCCATTTAACATATTTACTCATTGACAAAACATTTCTTAGCTATTCAATCACCTGTAAGAAATAGCATGCTTTAAGACTTCCTAAGAGGTCCCCTATCATAATACTACTTTCACAATAACACATTTAGCTTCGAAATTATAATGAAGTCCAATGCTTTAGTGCTAGTATGCTTTCATCCATACCTCTTTCTTTTCTTGGAAATGCATTTCCTACCATACCTAAGGCTTTCATAATAATATACACATAAAAGGGGTTATCTAAGCATTTACCATAGTAGTATGCCTACCAACTAGCTCTCCCTCTACTAGAGTGGTACACTTACTCATCTTACTTTGCTTATAAGTGAAACAATCATTTACCTATAGCAATTTAGTCAAACTCTATACATATCTCTAGTTCTATGGCACTTATGTATATCTTTGAGGAATGCTTAAACCTACTTTGATACCACAAAATGTGATACCATTTACTCGACCCAATCTCAAATTCAAATAAAAGTTATCATGTTATCATTTGAACCACTAATATTTAACCTGTAAAATGGATGCAAGTGTAAATCTAGTTTGTCTACTAAGTATGAACCCTGACTAAACAAAAATCTAATAGCATGTCAGCTACTCAGGGTGAAAAGCTAAAAATTTAACCTTCCAAGGAACACTTTAATAATCACTTTACATCTCTGCCATATTAAACCAGATTCTTCTAATCCTCTAATTTAATCTCAACAATATCAACTTATCATTATATCTCAATTTTTCAAATGAGTATCATTACTAGCTCTTTCAATTAATATTGTTTTTACGTCATTAAAAACCTTCTTAACATTAAACATCTCACACAATTTCATATCCTTTTTACAATAATTAGATGACTAAAGCAACATTTAAAATGTATCTCTTAGTAATCCTTTTGTAATAGTCTGTAATTTCTAAGAAACTTGAGACCTATATACCACCCCGGTTCTAGTCCATCATAATTCTTCTACTTTACTTCCTATTCTAAAACATTAAGTAGGGTTTTTTTATGTCTATACATTATAATTCTCTAGCACTTTTACCTATCTAATTGCTTAAAACTCATTTTTCAAATAATCTTACAATAACTCTCTCCTTCTAACTTCACTATAAAACCAATCCCATCTATGTTTAAGGATATCACTTTTCTCTTTGACTAAACTTTTTTTAACTTATAAAATTCTTTAGCTTACCTCCTCATGTATCATCTCATTTCTCAGCACTATTGGTGTCTTCTATCAATTCCCCACACATCAAGGCCAAATGTATGTCATGCTCAAGCTATTGTTATGCATGTGCAATGATAAATGCAATATGAATGATATAATGCAATTATGCAAGAAATTAATATGCAACTCATGACAAGTAATGCATAACCCAGCCCCAATGTCTAATGTAGTAACAAGGAAAAAATATCCCTTATCCTCAGGGACATTGATAGATACCTTAAGAGTTTAAACTTTAATAACCTATTCTTTGTGCTTGCCCTACCCACGTTCCACTTTCTACTCTACCAAAATATCTTCAATATTCCTTCTTTCAGTTTTAATTCCTTAGAAATTCTTTTCTTTTTCTATTCATCCTTCTTTATTCTCTTATGTTCTTTACGACACTAATTATTAACAAATCTTACTTATTATCTAAACATACCAGTCACTCATCTCTAACATTCTCTTGCCATTTTGTCTTCCTCATTATGATCCTAATTCTTCTTTCCACCACATGCACTCTTTCTGGATACCTACCTTATTTAGTATTGAATTCCAATTGTTCTCCTTAGTTGATGTCAAGATAACTTCAATTTACTAGACCTATATCTTGGGGTTTACTACCCTTCTTATTTATCCTTTTCCTATGAAAGGTTATTTGTATGGCTTGAGGTTAGAAGTAAATCTATTTTACCCATTTAAAATATTTACTCATTCACTAGACATTTTTTAGCTATTCAATCACCTATAAGAAATAGCTTGCTTCTGGAATTCCTAGGAGGTCTCTTATCTTAATACTACTTTCACACTGACACATTTAACTTCAAAATTATAATAAAATCTAGTGCTTTAGTGCTAGTATACTTCTGTCCACACATCTTTCTTTTCTTGGAAATGTATTCCCTACCATACCAAGGGTTGTCATAGCAATTTACGCATAGGAGGGGCTACTTAAACATTTACCATAGTAGTATTCCTATGAACTATCTCTCCTTGCACTACAGTTGTACACTTACACATCTTACTTCACATAAAAGAGAAATAATCATCTACCTGCTATAGTGTAGTCAAACTTAATACACATCTCTAGTCCTATGGCACTCATGTGTATCTTTGCCTAAGAGTGCTTAAACCCACTTTGATAACACTAAATGTGATACCTTTTACTCAATCCAATATGATATTCGAATAAGAGTTATCATATTATCATTTTAACTGCAAATATTTAACTTCTAACAAAAATGTAAGAGTAAATTTTATTTATCCACTAAGTATAAACCCTGACTAAAAAACTTTGACAGCATATCAACTACCTGGGGTGAAAAGCCAAAATTTTGACCTATGAGGAAGCACTTCTAAAATTACTATATGCCTCTACCATATCAATTCAATCCTTCTCATCTTATGAATTAACCTCAACAATATCAACCTAACATAGTATCTCAATCAACACAAACATATAATATCATCAATATCAATTAGTCATTAAAATAGATAAATGTAAATCAACATCTCGTGACAATTTCTTTCTTTTCAAGTGTATTCACACAAGTACAATCTTTTAGAATATAAGTATACATCTGAGTCTAAAACCCTTTTTTCTATACTTGAGTGCCATTACCCTAAGTTATTTACACATAAGTTCCAGTGGTAAACCTAGCTTGATAGTCTTCTGCTACACTACTACTTGAAGTTGTACTACTACATATGGTTTATTACTTATGCACCAAAAAACTTACAAGCTGAGTATACACTCAGTGGTGAATTTAATGAAACATGCATTGTATTATAGACACATCACACATAGGCATACAATATCTTCCATTTTATGCATCACTAATATATTATCCTTTTTATGCTTAAGGTCATTAATTAACAAGATTATATTCTTTTTAATTATCTTATTATCCTATAAATATTATTGTATGCCAATAAATTATATTTAATTCTTTCTCACCAATCTAATTCTAGGTCATGTGTTAGCTTATTTTTGTTATTACCTTTATACCACGTACAACTAAAATTTTATCATTACATAATCTAATTTATTCTAATATCTTTACCTTTACCAAATCAGTAGGGTTATTACATTTGGAATATTAATTATTTTTTAATTAGCTCATTCTCAATCAAACCTCATTCTATTATCACACTATTATCTTAAATATTCCATTTATTGTACTCTTAAGCCATTACTTAAGAGACAACTACTAACAATTGATAACGTGATCTATCTCATACAACAGACCATATTATAGACCTTGGTGCCTGTACTCACCATCCATCAAATAGCAGAGACTAGTTCATAAGAAACTCCCCAAACCATTATGGTAGGGATTAACCTAGATAAATCTCTGAACAAATGGGATAGTAGGGATCGGTCTTTTTAAACCTTCTAATATCCTATAAAAGGTGATAGTAGGGATTAGCCCTAAGGTACCTCTTAATATCCTAAGAAAGGGGATAACAAGGATTAGTACCTACAGGCATCCCAATATCCCAACATAGGTGGATAATAAGGATCAGCCATAGTAGACCTTCTAATATCCAAGCAAAGCGAATAATAGGGATAAGTCTTAGTGGACCTCTCAATAACCAAAAGTGTGTAGGGCTCTCATCAAAACTAAGGTGGCTGTACCTATTGTAATTCTCGTGAAACTCAGTTTCATGAACAATACTTTTAAGCCATGAATAGTATTCTCGAGACATCAGGGGACTGCATGATGGTTAAAAAGGTAAGTACTACTTGTAAAACTTTGACGAGACATAAAATGATGAAAATGAAATAATTAAAAGATTTAGCAAAACCAATAAATCATAACAGGCTATAAACTAGTGAATAGTGACATTAGTTGGGTTTGTGCTGAGAATGGTCTAGGATGTGTCTAGATAGACATAAAAATGGCATACCCAGAAGGTTAAAAATTCTAATGAGTCTATTAGAGAAAGAATTTTAATATTCTAAGGTTGTTTAATATTTGTTCAAAATTTTTAGATTACGTAAGTGAATAATAACTTGAGTTGACTATGGAGTTTTGACACAAGATTTTATGGGACCCTTAATGGGCGTAATTAAGAATTTCATTATAGTAAAATCAATATTTCTAGAGGTGTTGAAAAATTAAAATGAATTTTCAAAGTTTAAGGGAAAATTAAGCTAAAACGGACTATAAAGTCGATGCATTAAATGATCAGGGCCTATGGGTAATTCATATTTATGGGCTAGCACATGCAAGAAGCCTACACATGCCAAAAAGACCTCATCTTCCTCTTTATTTCTTTCATGGTCGACGCCATTTCTAAAGAAAGCTTCCCATCCATTTTTCTTCATTATGTCCCTGAATTCTCTACCAAATTTCATAAATAATAAATCAATCCTTACCTTCACCATATAATTTGATAATCCCAGGTGGAAAACATCAAAAGGAAGCTTGAGGAGGGAGAAATTACACCTTGGTGAATAGTATCACTAAGACTTGTAAGTGTAGAAATTCACTTTTTTATTTTTATTATGAAGTCTAAGATAGATTTTTAAGGCCATTCATGTTATTAAAATTGAATTTGGAGTGTTGTAGAATTTTTTAGGATTTTTCTAAGGTGACATATGAATATGTGTAGGAAAAGAAGCACTTAAAGGGAAAAAGGGCATTGATAAGCCTTAAAGTGAGGGAAAAGTGTTTTAATGTATATGAATTTGAGTTTTAATATGTGCATGTGCATTTTGTGAATGAAAAAGTGAGATTTCCTTGTATGGAATTATGATACATACATGTATATGTATGTAAATTCATGGAATGTTTAATGTACATTGTTTATATGTTTAGGTAAAGTATTTAAATGTGAGAATTGGTAATGAAATGAATAGGTAAAGTGGAAATCAAGAAATGACCTAATGATCTATTTTGTGTGTGTATGTGTATTTGGTGTATAAGTAGGTAAATGGCATGAATTTCAGTTGAAAATGGAGTTAAATGTGCATAATAAATGAAATGCCACAATATATAATGGAAATGTAATATTTGGTATGAAATTATGTTATGGATTATTATTCACCTATGGTTGTGCAAAAATGAGAAATCTATATGACTTATGGTGTGAAATAATTTGAGAGGAATGAATAAAATAATG